>JAQIFY010004387.1:0-11805 GCA_028533085.1 Varecia variegata | reverse complement strand
GCCAACGGGCTAGGCAGACCCAGCTCCTCCTCATCTTGCTCACAATTCTAGGGTGGAATGTGGAGAGAACCCAACGTCCTGAGACAAGAGGAAATGTCCGGAACAACCCTGCTGTGTCCTCATTGTTCCCAGAAAAGGATGTTCTGCGATGCTTGCGCTTAGCAACCCAAGTGTCACTCAGGATATAAAACCCAGGGCAGAGTGCTTTTGGGGTCCCTCATCTGCAAAACAGGGCACAAGTAGATGTGACCCCATCTGCCCGGGGCCGTGTTCCTGAGACACAAAGACAGGCGTGCCACGGAGCCCAGGCTCCTGTGTATCCAGCTGCCTCTGTGAGTAACACAGCCGCTCTGCCTGACCTGTGCAAGTGTCCACCTCACCTGGCTAGACCTGGAAAACCTTGCAGGTAATCCTTAATGCAGAGATATGCTATGGTGACTCAGTGAGCTTGCTTGTAGAAAGTGCTTTATAAACTTCAGTTTGCTATACACTATAATGGCCTCTTTAAAATTCTGAATAAAGTTCTCAAGCCATTGATAAAAGAAAAACTATTTAAGCTGAAAGAGTTTAGCAATAGCAGGGGAATGAGTACAGTTAATTTCCCTGTAGAAAAGTAAATAAATAATAAATAAGCAGGTAAGTAAATAAACAAATAAATAAACATAGAGAAAATGAAACCAAAAAATCGGGTATGTATCACAGTGTTTGTCACACTGTAGTTTCCAAATACTAGAGAGAGTGGCTTAACGAGGTGAAGGACCCAGGCTGCATCCTAACTAGAGGAGTCATATGTAGTTAAAGAGAACAGGGCCTGAAGCCAGAGTTCCCGGGTCTGCAAACTAGTCTGCAGTTTACTAACCTTGGACAACTACATCAATCTCTCAGTCCATCAGTTTTCTGATTGATAGAATTGGAAGATTAATAGTACTATTTCTAAGTATTTCTGTTAGGGTTACATTAGCTAAGATGGCCACCTAAAACAATTAAAACGGTACCTGTTACATAGTAATCAGCGTTAGTATTACTAGTATGAGGATTAGCATACCCAGATCTTAGATGTATCTGCCAAAGAAAAATAAAATGTATCTCAGAAAGCCTGGGTCCTAAGACACGCCGACTTTCTTTTAGTAACACATATACTGATCTATACCTAAACATTCCTTTTTCCAAACTTTCCTTACTCTCACTAAATTCTCTGCTATACTACTTATTGAACAGAATAAGAATATATGTTTCATATAGTTCTGGTGATCTATTACTCTGTAACAAATAGTCCCAAAATTTGGCAGCTTAAAATGAGACTTCATTTCGCTTATACTTGTGTGGATCATGAACTCTGCAAGGATTCAGCCAGGTGGTCTCTCTCTGGCTCTCTCGGGCGGGGCTGTCTGCAGCTACAGGGTCAACTTCCAGGTTGGTTCTTCGTTCCCTTGTGATGCATTATTGCCCCACGGCCTCGCTCCACAATTAAACAAACAAAACAAAATCCAAAATAGTCAAGAAAGGTGAAAAACAGTGGAAAGAAGGGACAGATGGCACATAGAAAACAAATAATAAAATAAAAGGTCTAAAACTAATCATATCAAGCATTACTTTAAATGTTAGTGGACTAAACACTGAAATTAAAAGGCAGATACTGAAAGATTATTAGAATTGATTTGAAAAAGCAATCCCAATTATATGTTATCTATCAGAGCTATGCTTTTAACATTTGGTAAAGATGAGTATAAATATATCTCTCTCTATGTAATCAGTAAAAGAAACTTTGAGAAAAGAATGGTTTAGTTACTACCAAATAAACTAGACTTTAAGACAAGAGTATTAGCAAAGACTAGAGAGACATTTCCTAATGTTAATGGACCAATGAAGGGAAAGACATAACAATCATAAATATATAAGCATCTAAATCAAGAGCCTTAACATATAAGAAGGAATATTTTACAAAATAAAAGAAAAAATAAAAAAAGTTCAAAATCATAGCAAGAAAATTTTAGCAAGCTTTTTGCAAAAATTGATGAAGAGCTGTTGAGAAAATCAAAGAATCTAAATAACACTATCAAGAATCATGATCCAATTGATGCTTGTAGAACCTTATATGTAACAAACAACAATACACAAATTTCTTTCCAGTTCAGATGATACATTAACCTTGATATACCATAATCAGGGCCAAAACACAAATCTTGATAAACTTAAAGATTGAAATGATATAGAGTGTATTCTATGACCACAATAAAATTTAAATTTATTTAATTTAGACAAATTAAATTTAAAAATAAGTAATATTAATATACTAAGAGTACTCCAACTATTTGGGAATAAAGCAATATACTTCTAAGTAGTCCATTGGTCAAAGAAGATATTAAAAGAGAAATTAAAATTTCAAACAGAATCGTAATAATAAAATATGATATATTAAAATTGTACTTAGAAGGCAATTTGTAGTTTTAAATAATTATGTTACAAAAATAGAAAGATAAAAAAAAATCAATGACCTAAGTTGACATCACAAAAATATACAAAGAGAACTTTGGGGTGAAACACAAAGGAACCCACTTTTATCCCTAGGAGACCCGAAATCCCTGCTATCTACCTGATATCACTATTACCACAGTTCTTGCCTTGCACCTCTTTTTACTAATTTGTTATGGTGGTTTCAGAGATACAGAGATAAAAAGACTCAGTCCCCAGCCCCGGGAGCTCCAGCTGTGGCTGGTTCTAGCACGCCCAGCAGCAGCTCCCACCAGAGCACAAAGAGGACCCGGGTTCTTCCCCCTCCCGCACTGCCAGCTGCTGACACGCGGCCCTGTGAACCGAATGAGAGAAGCTTTGTGAGGGTTCATATGTTTTACTAAAACTGGAACTGGCATCTAGAACTGTCTCATTACAATATTCATGCCTTTTCTTTTGTCTACTATGCAACTATATGTTTCAAACAATATGTCTGAGACACACATTCAATTAGAAAAAAAAAATCAGTACATTTTGAAGTTGTGTCTATTAATGCAACCTTCCAAATATTTATTACTTATTTTGTACTAACAGATGTCAGTCTTGTCGTGTTCTTTGTATATCCATCAAAACCTATAGCAGCTCTCTTAGATTATTTACAATTCCAAATGGCTCTCTGGCAATTACGTGTCTCTGAGGATAAGCTGGTCTACATCGTGGGGACAATTTAAAAGAGCAAAAATCTTGAAGAACAAAGGAGTCCCTGGACACCAAAACACAACCTCCCACAGTGGGCAACCACACTTAGATTTAAATCTCAAAGACCTCATTAGAACGTCCTTGTTCTGCTGTAGTTAACATCTGAGGAGGTGGGTGCCTAGAGTTACTGCCTTTCGTAATTAAATCAGACTCCACTTTTACCCACCCCCAGGAAAAACAGAGAAGAAAAGATGAATTCAGCACCCTCTCCTTCAAATGCTAATTACCCTGAGCAGTGAAAGTCCTAAATCCGAGGGTTCAGCTGGCCGCCCCGCCCTGGGGAAAATCCTGCTCACAAGTACAGGGAGGTCTGCGCCATTGTGTCTCTGATAATAGGCACAGATGTTGGGCCCGCCTTTCTCTGAGCGACTTTTGCCTAATAACCACCATCAATGCGTCCCGGTTGCACCTGTTCAGCATTTTAAAATGAATTAGTGTGCTTGATTGGCTCCAAAAATCTTGTCCACTTTTGTCATCCCAATGACACTGCCAAAATGCAAAGCAATTACAAGAGCGGCAGCCACTCAGCAAGCTGGAAAGAGGCCAGCACTGCCAGCAGCCTAAGTGTTTGTTGTTGTTGTTGTTGTTTGTGTTGTTGTTGTTATTCTTAACGATCACCTGGCTTTAAAGGGGTCTTGGCACTCAAGATGGCTCTCGCCAGGGGTCAGGTCTGGAAAGCCACCCAAGGTGGCCCTACCACGTGGTGGTCAGGCTTGGATGGCTGACAACTCAGAGCGTGCCACAGGCCAGGAAGACTGGGGAGGCTGTCACATGAGTTGGGCAACCGAGACTGTGGAGGACCCACGGCTAGGAAGGAGCAGGAGGTGCTCAACAGGGCAGACAAGCTGTAAAGAAACGTCCCTCTCTGTGCAGGCTTAGGCAGATTAAGACACCTGAGACCCATTCAGGACCTGCCTTTATTTTAAAAACATGGACATTTTATGGTTTTTACATTTCTGTTCTCTCTTGTGAAATATACTGTGCTAATTCTGCTTTCAGTAAAATCAGGATAAAAAAATTATAAAATATATCAATGTGGACACACAGACGTTTGTTTACTGAGTGTCTAAATCTCTCTCCCTACTTAAAACTCTGCTAATACCCTAAGCCTGGGAAATGACTGAGACAGTTACTATGAAAATGCACAATTGGTTATCAAGCAAGCATTAAAAATTATGTTCCAATACAAGGAAACAACTTTATTTTATAAAGTAGTGGATGTGTTATGAAAACATTTTTTGTGCATTGGCACTTATATGGACCAAAAAAAAAATGGTGTCCAAAATAAATTTAATGCATGGTTAAATTCTTGTTATCATGTTTCTGATGAATTTCCCAGCACCTGCCTTAGTTCCTGGCACAGAGTAGAAATTTGGGTGGTGTGTGTTGAATGAATGAATAAATGCACAATGAATGAAGAGATGAAATATGATGCTAAGTGAAAAATAACCAAGGTTCAAAATTGCATACTTGGATGCATCAATGTAAAAATTTATCAAAAGTGTTGCAAAAATATTACTCAATTTAGTGGCAGGGTGTTTTTTGTTTTGTTTCTGTTTTTTGTTTTGGGGGGTATATGTGTGTGTTTAACAGAGTATATGGCCAGTGCTTGAGTTCTTTATTTTTTTCTTTTCCTTTTTTCTAAAAACTCTTCTGGGAAGTTAATTTATAAACCTTTTGAAGGTACAACTGTTGGAAAATATCCACCACTATGGTTTTTTTAGTTCTATATTTTCTCTGTTTTGCCGCCTTATGTGCTTTGAAAATGTTCTGTGTATTTTAAATTCATTTACCATAAATGTAGTGTGACTTTTCCTATGCTCTGGACTGTGAGACTGTTAACTGCTTAATAGTGTAATGGCATCTTGTGAATCCTATAAGTAGTCTTCATGGCTGTAAATATTCACATCTACTTTTTTAAAAAAATATTATTACTATTTTTATTATTATATGTCCTTTACAAATTTTCTTAAAGATTAAGGAAATTTAACACCGCACTCAGTCACTATAATGCAATTAGACCTGGAGTTATCTTTTTAATGTTTTGCATAGTTCATATTCGTGGCTGAAACTTGACCCTACTGTTGTTGGTTGTGAAGTTTTCACCTGGACATCACGCAGAATGCTCCATTGCTTGTGCTCCTCTTACACTGACATGCTCTTGGCTGGAAAAATAAAATCCTCAAGCCATCAGGACTTGCTATTTAACTGGCTTAACAACTGGTCCACCAAAGAACTTGAACTTCATCTTTTAGGGATTGAGCTGTTGTTCCAGAATATATCACTGCACTTTGGAATGTCAAAAATGCCTTTTCTATATAGAATTTGCCCAACTTTGCTTTAAATGATGTCTTGGTTTTTATACACATGTATTCAATAGGTCCAGTCTGCCCTTGAGGCCTTGGTCTTGGTGGGTTCCCTTCAATATTCAATTGCTTTAATTAAAAATGGCTGCAGCTGTAAGAACTCCTGTTTGATACATTTGCAACTATGTTCCCATTTATAAATGTACTGATAGTGCTCAGTGGCCAGATTCTGATGCAAAGGTCACGTGGGTTCCCTTGGTGTGGGCAGGGTTTGCGGGTAGTGGTGAGGGGCTGATAACAGAAAAATGCCTTCAAGTGCACTACTTTATTAATAAATATTAGGAATTTGTTTAAAAAAGGTGTTGCAAGGATATATCGACCAAGTGCTATTAGTAGTAATAGTTGTATTATAGTGTTATTGTTTTTATTTTCTATTTTTTTAATATTTTCTGGAATAAAAATCTAAAGATTTTACAATGCTTAAAAAAATTTTAAAAAAAGCTTTAGGAGGAAAAATAGTCCTTACACTTCGGATGTGATACACAGAGCTGACACCTTCACTTGTCTCTGCCACTATTTGCTGGTAGGAAATTATCTGCATACTATTCAGAGCTCTACAAATCCACAGCAGAATTAAATCAGAATATCAAATCCTCTTTAAAGGGACGTCATTGTCAGTGCATTCTCATACCCTTTGATCTCTATGACCAGTGCAAATAAAGTCAGGTATAAAATTTAAAGCTTTAACATAAAAATGAATTTTCAGCAATAGAAAATCAAGAAGAAAGGAAACACATCTCCCATGAAGTCAATTATTTGCTTCAAAGAAGTGGCTTCCAGTTGAAGTTGGACCCACCATTCAACACAGCATCCTCCCTTCTCCCACATGCCTGTGATGATGTTTTGTTTTCTCTTTTTCTTTCTTTTCTTTTCTAACACTACAGGCCCAAGTATAATGTTTGTTTATTCCTCTCTTTGTCCCCAAATATCTTCAGTCCAGGCAGGCTTCTCTTTCTAACTTCTAAATGTTCACTTCCCAGTTACACTCCCATTACATACGATTTATTTTGAGAAATGGACTCACAATGATTGTGGGAGCTGGAAAGTCCAAAACTCCGTAGGGCAGGCTGCAAACTCAGTAAGAGCTGATGTTTCAGTCTTGGGTCAGAAATCTGTAGAGATGCCTGGCAGGCTGGAGATTCAGAATTATTATGTTTCTTCTTCTCCAGGAAACTTTAGTTTCTATTCTTAAGGTCTTCCATTGATTGAATGAGCCACACCCATATCATCAAGGATAATTCTTTACTTAAAGTTAATTTATCGTAAATGTTAATCACATGTACAAAATAGCCTCACAGCAACATCCAGACTAGTGTTTGACCAGATGACGCTAACCCAGCCACGTTGACAAATAAAACTAACATATGCCTTTATTCATTTTGTTTGCCATCTTTCATATATTTTCTCTGATCTTAACTCGCTTCTTAACTATTTTTTGTACACATTTCATGCAGTCAGGAACCACCTATTATTCACTTCTATATCCACAGGACAGAAGACTTAATTCTGCCCAGAACAAATGTGTGAAATGTTAGATGGATGGATGGATGAAGGATAGATGGATGGATGAAGGATAGATGGATGGATGGATAGATGGATGGATGGATAGATGAATGGATGAAGGAAGAGTAGTTCAAATCCTCTGTTCCAACAGTGACCTTTCCCTTGCTAAATTTTTATACTTTGATTTGTCTATATCACAACTCTTGGTACTAATCCAATGCTGGCTGTTTTCTTCCAAATAATGGTCTAAACTCTTTGCCAAAAAATACTGTGTTCTACAAATCGTTATATATTTGCAATACCTACCAAAGTGATGGAAACACAAACAAACCATTAATTATTTATAGGATGGTTCTAAAATTTAATTTTCTCAATAGTAAAACATTTGCCTATGTACAGCTGCTCCTCAAAAACTTTCAGATGCATCTCTAAATTTTTATTAATACATATCTGTGATCAAGGTCTTATTATTTTTCTCATTTAACAGTAAGAGAAAGTGTAATTCTTTGAGAATGTGTGGCTTTACTATGCATTGTGTACTGTGCTAGCAGTCAGCTATATCGTCTTAAACAAGACAGAATTCCCGATTTGATAGTCAAACATGGAAAAGAAAAGAAACAATAAACAATTTTGTGTTGTATATCTTCCCTGTGTCCTTGAAAATCCATTTTCTACCTTTCTTCATCTTCCTCTACCATTTTCTGACCCAAGAAACTCACGTGTGTGGATTACATTAATAAACTCCGTTGCTTTTGGCTTTGAGTTTAGGCACTGGAAAATGGAAGAGAAGAGAATGAGGTAAGTGCAGAGAAGAAAAACCAGGAAACCAAAGTTCATAGTTCTCCTAGGCAGCCTCCTCAAATGCCAGGAGGCTTCAACCAACAACCTCTTCAACTCTCTAGGCTTCACCGGTACTTTCAACAAAGTGCTCCTAGCTGCCACCCACTTACAAAGCTTCTCTTATATTTTAGGTTTCTGTTATCACAGCACCCCACTTCCAGGGACCATCTTCTGTATTGGTTATCTATAACTGCATAACAAATTATCCTAAAAGTTGGTGGCTTAAAACAACAATAATAATTTCTTATTTTACATGATTTCTACATTTCGGCAATTCAGCAGTAGCTAAGCATAGTAGTTCTGGGCTCGGTTTCTCTCATGAAATTGCAATAAAGATCTTGGCTCAAACTACAGCCACTAGAAGGCTTAGCTGGAAGACCTAGTTCCAAAAAAAAAAAAAAAAAAGTCATCATGTGGCTGGTGTACTTTATTTTCAGTTCAGGATAATGTGCCCATGCAACAGTTTCTAGTGCCCGTTCTAACAAAGAATACAAATAGAAATTCCCAGGCTCGACGTAAGGTTGGCAGCAGGAGAGAGTTCCAGAACCTGAAACGCCAAGGGGACGATGCCAGAAATGCCTCCGACCTAACCTGTGTTGATCGACGCCTAAGGACAAGAGAAACCACATCTTTGATGTCTTGTCTCAATGTAAGACCCTGGCAGGATTGTGGACACAGACAGATGTATTTCATTTGCCCAATGGAATGGGAACTCAGAGTCTAAAATTAAACTGATCAACAGAAAATAGTTATATTTGTTGCACATTTCTGTTCATATACACACTGTCTACACAAATTCCACTTCAGATAATACATTGTAACACTTAGCATGTGCTCTAAGACTTCTGGATTTTGAGGTGGCCCCAGGTGTGTACATAATGAGGGAAATGACTTGTTTCAAAGACTCTTCATTGATAAAAATGGTTCACCACAAATATTTGTAGAAGCATGTTTGCTTATATATTAGGAAAACTTGTCAATTTTAAAGTTCCTATCTGATACCAGATTCATCCAGGCAATGAAATAATTGCTTTTCCTATAGAAGCTCATAATGCCCTATTTTCTGGGAGACTATTATGGCCAAAAAAAACCCTGGATGTGATTATTGAGTTCATAAAATACCTACCCCCTTCCTGAAATCCTCTGCCTCTGTCAAGCCCCCGTTATGGGACAACTTCAAGCAAGTATCTTTCCCAAGTCTCCACGTTATAATCAATCCATCTCTCCCCCATGCTTCCAGGACTCTTTGTGTTTCACTTACTGACTTTCAGGCCTTGTCTGTGTGTATTTCCTTGTCTAGGTCTTTAGCTTCTTAGGGTCACAAGCTGTCTTACTTTCATGTCTATGGACAGGAGCAGTGACTTCACAAAAACAAACAAACAGACAGCTGAGTAAACTATAATTTCTTAAATGGAAGCAAAAATATGACACTAGCATCTGAGCACACTGCCTTTTAAAAGTCCTATCTGTAATGTCCCCCCTTCTCTCTCCTTGTCCTCTCTTCTCCTTCCCTTCCTGCACCATCACTGCTTCCCCACACCTGCCGAACATGTGTGTGACCTTCTCACTGAACAACAGTCTTCACATTCAAAATCAAAGCTGACTTTCAGGAAAAGCTGAAGTATAAATAATCTTCATCTTTACAGGAAAGCAGGTTATCTGCTAACCTGAGGAAGACAAATAATGCAATCAGAGAGGCCTAGTGTTAAAACCCATCCCACCACTTACCAGATGTCTGACCTGGAACAAATTATTTAATCTTCTGCCTTCACTTTCTGGTCTGTAAGCCAATGTAATCATACCCATTCCAGAGGGTTGCTACGTGGCTTATGAAGAACCTTCACAACACCTGGCTAAGAGAACTGGCTGGTGTGCAGTTGACCATCAGGAGACATGCAGAGTGTGACGGCGCCTTCCAGGGCTGGTGGTGGAAACCTCCTCCTGAATTCTCCCTTATGGCCAGTGCACTGTATGCAGGGCCACTGATACGGTGAGGAATGTAGCTAGACTCATCTCTCATTTTCCCTTCTCCAAGAGGATCTCCAAGTATCTGAGAAAACACACTCAGTGGACAGTAACACATTGTGCTCCAAAGCACCTCTCACGCCGAGATCTCAAATCATGTGAGAAGGGAGGGAAACCAAGTCCCAGCATGAACTTCTCAGCTGCAAAGCCTGAAATCCCTTTGCCAGATTCATAAACAGTCAAGGCAAGACCTAACACTAAAGCCCCCCACTCTCTATATCCTAATTTCCTCAAGCTGCTCCAAGTAAAGCTACACTTTAGAAAACACCCCATGAATTTACTGATTCATTTTACACAGCTATGCAAACACTGAGCTTAATTTTGTTGACTTTAAGCATAAGGCAAAGAATCTCCAAAGGTAGTAAATCAAGTAAAATTATTTTACTTACCAAGTCCCTCCTCATGTAACTCCAAGTCAGCAGTTGAAATGATCAACCTCTTAAAAATAATTAAAAGCAGACATCTGGAAAATACTAGTTGCTGAGGCATTCACAGCCCCAGAAACAGTCCGTGGATAACCAAGTCTTAGATTTTTTAAAGGAGTATTTTTCATTTTCTTTTAAACAGAAGCTTATCACTCATGAACATAAAACACAAATGTCCAACAAAAATTTACTTTTTCTATTTCAGCCAGTTAATGTCAACACATGCTATTAATTTTTGCTATGAAGCCAGCCTTCCTGGGGAGTCTGGGAGCATGGCCAACCAGGGTTTAACGAGCCAGTGGTTGTTCAACAGCACATGTATCACAATGAGACCAGATGGACCATTAAATTTCATCCTCCACGTTCTTTTTTGGAATGTGGAAATACTGTTCCCCTTTATCTCTGGCAAACCTCTCAATTTCTATAAAATTCTCTTTTTAGGGTCTGTCAATGCACCTTCATGGAATTTCCAGGACCAATAGTAATCCTGGTCACAATCTTGGAGCACTAGCAACCAGCAGTCTGTTGGCTAAAGCACTTATGTAGTTAATTCTATTTGTTTTTTTCAAAGAACAATCACCACACTATTAACAACAATATATGTACACTCAGCCTTCAGACTGAACCTGTGGATCCAGCCTCTAGGCCCCACAGCCCCAGTTCCAGGCTAATTTGTGTGGCTCGAGGTTCCAGGCCAGCACCCACCATCCCAGGTTCCATGCCTGCCCCAGCACCAGGCCAGCCCCTGGGTCCTGCCCAGTCCCAGTGGCCTTAAGCTGCAGTGGATCCAGGCCTGCTCCAGCAGACCCAGGGTCAAGGCCCACCCCAGTAGACTGTCATGTCAGGCTGCCCCCCACAAACCAAGATTCCAGAATCACCCCTGAAGACTCAAGTCTTAGGCTAACCCCCATGAACTGAAAAAAGAGGCCAACCCCCATGGACTCAGGCTCCAGGCATATCCTAGCAGAACAAGGCACTTGGCCCATCCCAGTACCTGGGCAACCACTGTAGATTCAGGATCAAGGCTCGCTCCAGCATAAAATCAGTCCCTATAGACCCAGGTTATAGGCCAGTCCACAGGTACATGCTCCAGGCCTGCCTACAGGGAGCCAGGCTCCAGGCTCAACCCCATGGACCCAGGTACCAGGACTGATGACCCAGGCACAAGGCTAGATTCCCTGAGGATACTGGCCAAAAGCCTACCCTTGGACCATACCAAATGGCCTTCCCAAATCTCTGGACAGGTTGGCTGGTGAGGTGCTTTCACAAAGTCAGTCTGCAGAGATGGAATATGTTCCTGTTTCTTCAAATGCATAGATAGTAATGCATAGCAACAAAGATTGAGAACAATTGAAGAAATATGACACCACCAAAGAAACAAAATAAAGCACCAATAAGGGACACTATAGAAGTGGAGATTTATAAACTGCCTGACA
>JAQIFY010004386.1:0-11805 GCA_028533085.1 Varecia variegata | reverse complement strand
ATGCAGAACTTTTGTACCCCCATAATAAGCTGAAATAAAAAAAAAAAAAAAAAATTTTAAAGCTCTTTTTAATCTCCCAATCTCCACCTCACTCTGTCTCTCTCTCTCTTCGTCTCTTTTCTCTAGTGTTTTACATCTTTGCATACATGTAGAAAAATAAGTTTGGAAAGGGAAGAATTCACACCAAACTATAAAAAATCATTACATTAAAGAAAGGAATTACAGAAAAGGGAGAAATTTTACTCTTCATTCAATTCCATGTTGTTTAAATTTCAGTTTTATAAGTAAACAGAAAAAAACTAGCACAATTCCCTAGAAATATTTCATTGATATGATATTATTCTAACTAGACTAAATGTTTTTCTGTTGCAAGTCCAAACAAATAGGATGTAAACCATGGTGGTTTCCACAAATAACAAAATGTCCAACTGAAAATTAATTTTTTGTAATTTAATCAGCTTTCTATGTAGTCAAACAACTGTATTTTTATTTCCCCTACTACCTCACAATAAATCACTGAATAAATTCACCAGCAGTTATGCCCTTAGGGGGATAATCTTTTTTAAGATATAGAAATATTTGAAATACCAGGCAATGAATCCTATTTCCTAATTTTGTTAAAGATTGTTATGTACAGTAGAAATTCACAGTAAATAATCCCAAATTCCTAAATATTTCCAGTGATGGTGAGGAGAGTAAATAAGTGATACTCTTTATAACCAATATTCATTTTTCCAAAAGGATTGTCCTTTTATGAAGAGAAATTCACAGTTTAAAAACTCTCCAACTACATTTATAATCATCCATTACCAAAGAATCACTTGATGTTCTATAACTAATACAAAATAGAAAAATACCCTAAAAAGATTATATATGGCATGTGTGTATATTTTATACACAAACATATACACACATACACATTCACATACTACAGCCCCAATCCAAATACAAATACTTTAAAGAAAACAGAACTCTTTCAATTAGAGGCTAGTATGTAAAAATTGATGCTAATGATTTTAACTAACTTTCATCTAAGTGAATAATTTAAAGAATATGCATAATTATATTTTAATTCCTTTTATAATTTCCTGCCTATACAAAGTTTTGAATGATTTTATATGTTTTGCTGGGATCACAAATATTTTAAAATAAAAAATAAAAGGGTCCTATATTGGATTGGGGAATACTAGAAAATGAAAAATAAAAGAATTCTGTAAAAGCTTAATGTTATATGAATGAAAAGAGAATAAAATGAGATGGTGATTAACTAGTTGTTTTGAATTATTTTATTTGCCATTAAGTAGACTTCAAACTCATAAGTAACATGAAAAACGATGAAAGTGAGACTTAAGATAATTGCCTTAATTATTCCAATACATCATCTCTCCAGAATCCATGCTGGGTGGTCCTCTCACTCTGACTTGCTTCGGTCAATGAGATGTTAGCTAGTGTGACACAGCAGAGACTCAAAAAACACTTGTACAATTGAGCTTGCTTGTGTGTTTCTACCATGCCATAAGAACATACCCAGGTAAGCCTGCTGGATTTTGAGGTACAAGTGGAGCAGAGTCAAATTTCTAAAGAATAGTTAAACTAGTCAACCTAACTGAGAGCTGGCTGACCCAACTGAATGAGTGATCCAACAGAGTGACCGCATTGAGACCAGCAGAACCATGAGGAGCATACAGCCTAAATTACCAAACTCCAGACTCATGAACTAAGTATTTTAAAAGTCATTATTTTTAACCTCTATCTTAACTTTTGGAGTGATTTGTTACTCTGTCTTATTGTGTCCGTAACTAACTGTTACACATACAACTATAAAGAGTCCATAAACAATACCTTCATTTCCATTAATTCTGCTGTATTTGGAGGAGTGCTAAGAGCTTTTTCAGCTATCTTCTCAAATTCTTCACATAATCTGAAACACCAGGCAAAACCAATCTTACATATTTGCAATTAAATTTCATTCTATAATATATTCCTGTATATTTTTAAATGTACATTGCATGAAAAATGAAGTAAGATTATAATTTATCTGTATGACATCTAATGAATTAAAAGCAAATTTGTGTACATTTACTTACACATTCAATACACGTTTAATGATTACCTATTATATTTCCAACTATAATATTAAGTGACAGAGCTACAGAAATGAATCATAAGTAACAGTGGTCCTCAAGCAGCTCGCTATCCAGTATGGGATGCAGGACTGTAAACAATCATTTCCAACCTAGAATTTTAAGGGCTCTAACAGAGATTTGGTTAAGATGGCACAGAGTGATTAACTCTACTTGGAGGGAATGGTTGAAAGGGGTGCGTGTGCTCAGAAACATCTGGTAATATGCAAATATTTCCTACTGATTGGCTTGTGGCCAACATAAATAATGAACTTACTTTGGGGAAGGAAAAAGAAGAGTTGCAAGAGTGAAGGAAGTCCATACTAAAACATGTAGAAAAAGTCTTCAGTCAGGTGGGCTGTAAGGTGAAAGAGAGAGGAATAGCATGGCAATGACGCTGGGTTGAAGCAGGGAGTTGGAAGATGAAAGAGGGTTTTGAATATGTTTGTAAGCTTCAGAGGCAGAATCAGCAGAGAAGGAGAGGTTCAAACTGAGGGACACAGAGGGGACAACTGATGGAGCCAGGTCCAGAAGCAATGGAGGCAATAGGGCTGCACTCCCAGGCACAGGAAAACTTTGAGTGGAGTGACAGACTCCTGCCCTCTGAGGATGTGAAAAGCATCTTGGAGAGGTGAGTTGAGCCACGCAGGGGCAAGAAGTTAAGGTCATTCATATCTAATGGCTCCTGTAATAGTCCTGATATGTGCTCTGTACATCCAGGGAGTCTGGTGAGAGGAAGTGGCATAATGAGAAGAAAATGGGGAAAAGTAGAACTGGCCTGAGCTTAGAGGGCATTAAGGGGCAGGGAAAGTCTCTGTGAAATTAAAAAAAAAATATTTCACCCAGCATGAAAAGCTATAGTTAGAAGACATTTTCACTATTCTTTCAGTACTTTTTGAGGAAAAGATGTCTTAAGCTGAAAAGATGACTCTGGTTCCTAGATAAGTTACCCAAGCCTGATCCCCACCCCCTTCCACATGGAGCCTTAGTCCCCAGCCTCTCCCCTCACCTCTCTTCCCTCTCAGTGTCTGTGAAAACAACACAAACCACTCCTCGTTCTTGAAATACACCATGCCATTTTCACACCTCACTGCCTTCTACGTAGCATATTCTGTACCTAAAATTCTTTCACCCACACTGTTCACCTGGCAGACTCCACCTCATCCTTCAAAATGAAATTCACACATCACTTCCTCTTTGCAGCCTTCCCTGATTTTCCCCTCTCCCCCAAACCCCACCCTGGGAGAAAATTAATCATGCCCTTCTCTGTCTGACCTCTGTGGCTCAGTACAGTACTTACTACACCCTATTGTAATTTACTGGTTTCTATGTCTACTTCCCCTTCTATATTGTAACTTCCTTCAGCAGTTTTATTCATGTTTAGAGCCTAAGGGCCTAGTCTTGTGCTTAACACGTGGTAGGTAAATAAAGCTTGGAAAAAAATATTTTTACTGATCTATTTTTTTCTCTGCTACCATAACCATAAAATGTATTCTGATTGAGTATTTTCCCCCCATGTAACTCATACCAACAAAGAGGTTCCCAGAGCAACACTAGCATCAGTTGTTGGAAGACTAGTTACACTAGTTATACTTCTCATTTTAAATAAATAGGTATTCTGCTTTACACATTAGTATTCTATGAATTTACTTAACATGGGTTGGTTTTCCTAAAAATCTCCAGGTTACTCAACTAATGAGTTTCTATATAGGACAGCAAGTTACCATGGCCTTCCAGAGTAATTATAGTGAGATCAAGTTTCAAAGTTGAGGGTCCCTTAGGACTCATGACAACTACTGTGTAAATCCACTTTGAAAACTCACTTTTGTATTGATTACACAAATCTAATCTTCTAAAGTTAGATAACATCTACTTGATTTGTGCAAGAGAAATGCAAACACATTTTAATACCACCTTAACTCAGATGATTGGGGAGGCACATTTATGGTGAAAAAAAATAATAATACTAATAACCATATCACCAAATGAAACTTAAAGCCAAGTATTATTAGAAATAAGTTTTACATAATCTTTTGGATAATTTATGACACTAATCCATTACTTCCGATGAGTAACAGTTGATTCTATTTAACATCTTCCAAAAAATAGAAATATAATCAGTATCACACAAATACCTTGTATTTATTTCCTGATGATCTCTGAACATTCTGGCTATAAGTTTCCCACAAATAATATCTGCTCGTTTCACCAAAGCTCTAATTAATTCCTCACAGTGCATTTCAAACATTCCTACACGAATAATCTGTAATGGATTAAAAGTTTAATAAACATGAAAATAAATAAAAATGAATAAAAGATTCCCGCAATTTTGCCATTATCATAATTTTAATTTTTGTGTGTGTGTAATCTAACAAGATTGAGTTTTTTTTTTTTTTTAAAGAAAATATAATTCAGGGAGGGTTCTCTGAATACTCATTTGTATTTTACAACTATCTTCTCGGTAAATATCCTTGAAGAGTTTGTTACCTTGGAACCAATTCTATTTCAGGACAGTAATGAATATAAAAACCTTGGAGAATTGAATAACCATATTGCTAAATTGATGATATAGGTTTCAAATCTTATATTTGCTCTATACAAAAAACCATACATGTTCACAGTAGAAAATTTGGAAAATGTACAAAAGGACAAAAGAAGAAAATTTAAAATTACTAGTGGCCTACTAAACAAAGGGAACCACATTTGGGTGTAATTACCATATTTTCCAAAGGATTTATAAACACTAAGTTAAAAGAAATTAGGTTCTTGGAATTTGGGAGGGGGGCAAATTTTATAAAGTACTTAAATATCAGAGTTGTGGTTCTAGAGTTTCAGCTACATGAGCACAAGAATCGTGTCTGTTGTACCTAACTCCTTATACCCAAGGCTTACCACAATGCTTGGGACATGTCATAGGCTCAATAAATATTTTTCCTGTTGATAGTAACAGTCTATTTCCTCACCATAGGTTCTAAAAATATATGCTAATAAAACTGGGAAAAGGTCATTAGGTACAGATAACAGTTGTACAAAACCAGAGTCTTTTACCTTTCTAGATGTGTACTGTATTTCCTCTATTAATTTTTGGTATTTGCGAATTTCATCTATTATTTTCTCATAATTCTGATTTTCTGCAAGGAAGTCATCAACATCTTGCTCAGCTTTTCTGGTAACTAAAAAATCATACTTGTCATAGAGTCTGCAGTGCTCAATAGGTGCCACACTCTCTCTGATAATCACATCCTTAATCTTTTCTTTGTGAGCATCTACAATTTCCTTCAGAATTATGGGTGTCAACGTTGTTGGTTTAGACTTACTTTCCTAAACAAAGAGAGAAAAACAATATTAGTTATTTAAAATACCTTAGCTAAAGTAACCATACCATTTATCTTTGCAAAAATGCCAGTCTTACAATATTTTCTTTTTTCATTCACAAGGTCATTTTGATTTTCTAATCTGTAATCTATAGAAAGATATTCAGTGTAATTATAGCAGCATTTTAAAACTTAGATTTCATACAATTTTTTGTTTTCTTTAAGGCTACCTAATTGTATTTTGTTTTTCTATATGGATGAAAGGACAGTCACTTGAAAATATATACAAAATAAGATACAGGATATAAAAACAGTAAAATATATTTTTTAAGTTTTATTTTATTTTTAATTGATACATAATTATACATATTTATGGGGTACAATGTGATGTTTTGATACATGTTTACATTCTGTAATGATCAAATCAGGGTAACCACTAAATTTATTGCCTCAAACATTTATCATTTCTTTGTGGTAAAAACATTCAAAATCCTCTCTTCTAGCTATTTTGAAATATATAATACGTTATCATTAACTATAGACACCCTACTGTTCAATAGAACACCTGAACTTATTCCTCCCATCTAACTGTAACTTTGTACCCATTGACCAACCTCTCCCCATCTTCCCTTCCTTCCAACCTCTGGTAACCACTATTATACTCTCTACTTCTATGAGATCAACTTTTTCAGATTCAACATAAGAATGAGATCATACAGTATTTGTCTTTCTGTGTCTGGCTTATTTCGTTTAACGTAATTACCTCCAGCTACATCCAGGTTTCTGCAAATGACAGGATTTATTCTTTTTATGGCTAAATAATATTCCATTGTGTATATATACCAGATTTTCTTTATTTTCTTCATAGACACTTATCCATATTTTGGCTATTATGAACAGTTCTACAATAAATGTATGAGTGCAGATGTCTTCTCAACATACTGATTTCATTTCCTTTGGATATATACCCAGTAGTGGGATTGCTAGATCATATGGTAGTCCTATTTTTAATTTTTTGAGGAACCTCCATCCTGTTTTCTATATTGGCTGTACTAACTTACATTCCCACCAACAGTATGTAAGTGTTCCCTTTTCTCCACATCCTCGCTAACACTTGTTATCTTTTGTCTTTTTGATAACAGCTATTCTAACTAGAATAAGGTGATATCTCATTGTGGTTTTTATTTGCATTTCCCTAATGATTAGTGATGTTAATTATTGTTTCATATACCTGTTGGCTATTTGTACATCTTCTTTTGAGAATTTTAAATAGGATTATTTGTGGTTTTGCTATTGAGTTGTTTGAGCTCCTTATACATTCTGGACAGCAACCTCTTATCAGATGCATAGTTTGCTATTATTAATATTTTCTCGATTCTGTAGGTTGTCTCTTCATTCTATTGTTTCCTTTGCTAGGAAGAAGTTTTTTAGTTTGATATATTTCCATTTGTCAATTTTTGCTTTTGTTGCCTGTGCTTTTGAGGATTTATATATATAAAAAAATTCTTATCCAGAATAATGTCATGAAGAGTTTCCCCTGTGTTTTATTCTAGTACTTTCATAGTTTCAATTTAAGTCTTTAATACATTTTGAGTTGATTTTTGTGTATGGTGAGAGATAGGGGTGTAGTTTCATTCTTCTACAAGTGGCTATCCAATTTTCCTAGCACTATTACTGAAGAGACTATCCTTTCCCCATTATGTGCTCTTGGCACCTCTGTCAAAAATCAGTTGGCGATAGATGTATGGATTTATTTCTAGGTCTCTATTCTGTTCCATTGTTCTATGTGTTTGTTTTTATCCCAGTACCATGTTGTTTTGTTCCTACAGCTTTGTACTATATACTGAAGTCAGATAGTGTGATGCCCTCAGCTTTGTTCTTTTCACTCAAGAATGCTATGGTTATTGAGGGTCTTTTGTGGTTCCATGTGAATTTTTAGATTGTTTTTCTACTTCTGAGAAGAATGTCATTTTTTAATAGGGACTGCATTAAATCTGTAGATCACTTTGGGTAGTATAAACATTTTAACAATATTAATTCTTCCAACTCATGAACATGGGAAAATCCACATTTTATTTGTTCAATCATATATGCTAGCTGTATAAGACAGTACTCACACTGTCCATTATTAAAAGAAAATACATTAATTCAATGTCATATCATCATACTCTTTAATCACAATACTTTTTCACCTTGAGAAGAAATCTCTCTAGAACAAAGAAAGATTGTTTATTCATTAATTGACCTTTGATCTTTGATTCTGTGAACAGCAACTAGAGCAGACAAAAATCCTTAGTTCTAAAATTTGCATTCTGCTATCACAATTATAATAATGATGGGCAAGAATGGACCAGACAACAATTTTAAATAAGCAAACAAATCTTAACAGCTTGTCTCCTTTTCTTTTCAAATAAGAGGACAAGCAAATGTGCCTACGTGATCTATTATCTGAACCAAGCTATTCTTAAAAATACATATGCTCCACCTGTCATCTAGAAGGGATTTTTAACTGTAACAAACAAAAATCATTGTCTGTAGTGAATATTCTATAGCATTCAAATTGATAGCATCAAATAATTCCTTAGAGAACTGGGTAATTTTCTCAGTTACCCAGGGGGGGCATTTGCCTGCTATGCCTCTGGTAGGCATTTCAGTGAATCCTACCACCTTTATCCATAGGCTTATTAGATGCTTGGTGTCATCTTTTCTGAAAGCAGAAATTTTAAGATAAAGCAATCTATATCAAGTACTATGTATAATGTGAAATTATTGGATCTCATGTGAAGCTCATTAATATTCATTGTAGAATGTTTCTTTTTTTCTTTTTTCTCCCCACCCCCCTAGAATGTTTCTTAAATTTATTAACAGTCTGTCTAATTTCTAAAGCCTATAGATCTTTCGAAATAGAATCAGATACCATGACTTCAGAACTACCTTAGAAGGTTTCATTTTGATATGGATTCTAATCAGTTCCTACCATGGGTTAAGAGAAATGATACTTTGTATGAGACACCTCAGGTGTTCTAAAGCCTATCAGATTAGATCATGATACAGTGACATGCTTGGACTCACAGCACATTAGCCCCTTGTGGGTTAGCCTTCCACGAAAAAAAAAAAATGTGTATCTTAATTCACTTTCAGTTTCTATCAAACGTTGTGATAAGAAACAGCTATATGACTATCACTTCTGCAGGTCCCGTCAAAGATCACTGAAACTATGTTCAATTATCTTACTCAAGATACCCTATGTATCACTTGTTTCCAAACCTGACTGATTGCCAGAATCATCTAGGGATACTTTACCAGCACTAATTTTTGAGTACTGACTCTGTTGTTGTGAATCTGCATCTCTGTGGGCAAGGGGTGGTAGTAGTGGTCATCCCTGGAATTTGTTTTTATCCCCACATTTTTTTATTTCAATAGATTTAGGTAGTACAAGTGTTTTTTGTTACATGGATGGATTGCATAATGCTGAAGTCAGGGCTTTTAGTGTACCTGTCACCAGAATAGTGTACATTATACCTGATAGGTACTTTTTTTATCCCTCGTACCCCTTCCAACCTCTCCTCTTCTTAGTTTCCAATGTCCATTACACCATTTTATGACCATATGTACCCACCATTTAGCTCCCACTTATAAGTGAGAACATGTGGAATTTGTATTTTTAAAATGTCACTAGGTGATGCTGACACATAGGTTTAGAAATTTTACCCATGTCTAATGCCCCCTGTAAGGCCTAGCTCTCAAAATTTAATACCAGTGTTAAAAGAAAAACTTAAGACAAATTAACTTTAACAGAGTTTAATTGGCCAAAGAATGATTCAAGAATAGGGCAGCCCACAAACAGGAAAAGGTTTAGAGTAACTCTAGCACTGTCGTGTGGTCAGAGAGGATTTATAGACAGAAAAAGAAAAATGATGTGCAGAAAACAGAATTGAGGTACAGAAATAGCTGGATTGGTTATAGCTCGATATTTGCCTTATTTGAACATGGTTTGAACAGTTGGCCTCCTGTGAGTGGTTGAAATAGGGGGGCTGTGATTGACTAAGACTCAGTTATTTGTAAGAGTAGGTTAGATCACATTTAGTTAGGTTATAGTTTACTATGTACAAAGAAACCTTTAGGCCAAACTTACAATATGTAAGGAGGCATCTTTAGGCTAAACTTAACACCAGAAAAAATATCACTCTCCACTTGAGAAGTCTAAATTAACTGTTTTAATTACAATTAAAATTTCCCATATTTTTCTCTTTACTTTAGAAACCAGGAAACTTGGGGCCATATTTTATAACCATAAAGTCACAGCAGCTGTATTCATTTGGATGATTATAATAGTTACTTTTCTCTACTTAGAACTTTATCTATTAATTCATATCTTATTAACTTGTTATATTTGTCTGTTTCATAAGTCACCTCAAATCATCTTGAAAAAAGGCAGGCTATAAATAGAAAAGAATGCAAAAGATAAATTGGAACTACACAAAGGACAAAGTAAATAGTAAGTTTCTCGAGAGACTTCTCTTCATGGTAATATGAGGAATAGACATTTAGAAAACAACTACCAACTTCAAAACACATGAACATGCTGGAAAAAATGCTAAATTTATCTTTTATAATGTGTAGCAAAGGAAGCAAAAAATAAGAGAAAGCATAAGGGGCCAAAATGAGAGAATTCATGAACTGAGAGAGGTCATTATATACAGAAGTAAACAGCTGCCCTGGGGACTGCTGATCCCTGGTGGTCTAAGCTTTGCTTTAATGAGTCTCCAGTAAGGTGGTTGTTTGGGGTTGGAGGGCATGGTGGCCACTCAGAAACAAAGCCTTAAATCTGAGCAATGTAGGAAGTCATAATTGACATCCCACATCAATTCAAGAATACTGAAAGGTGACACAACATCAAAGTGAGGGTTCTGAAGAAACAAAACTTTAGAATGTTGAAAGGTGACAGAACCTTTGAATAGGGAAAGCAAAGTAAGGGAAATGTCCTGTTTTTGTTTTGTTTCTCAGTGGGGAAAAAAAGATAGTTGCCTTAAGAATTTATAACCACAAGCTTATTCTCATACAGTATTCTCAACACTGCAAATGTTGTCTATGAAATCATTAAGCAAGAATTAAGCTTAAAATGGTCCTTGGTCTCAGGAGCACCTCTCAAAAGAATATGCAAATTCCAAAGGAACCAACTTAAACTAAAGCCTCAAAAACTTTCCTGCATAAACTTCTTAAAGGTATAAGCATAATAATAAAGGAAAAGTACCCAGAGAAACAAACCACCAGGACCAAGAGTCAACAAACAGCAGAATCAAATCTGCAAAGACCACAGATATTGGAATTGTTGGATACAGAATATTAAAAATATTTTATGTGTATAAAGAGAAGTACAAGGTTAATGAATACATGACTAAGTATAAAAGACTATCAAAAATGACCAGGCCTATTTGAAAAATAACTTAATGGAATTTCTGGACAATAGAAATAAAATAATAAAAAATTAGAAGCTCAATGAAAAAGATAATGTCCTATAAATGGATAATTTCATAATTATAATGTTAAGTAAAAGAAGCAAATTACAGATTACTTATAAGATGACTCGACTTATACAAAGACATGGAAAAACTAAATAGAAATTGTTTAGGAATATTCAGACATGTAGTAACTCTACTTTAAAAAATTATGAATAATACTCCAAAAGGCAGGATAATGATTCTTTTGCTACAGGGTGGAAGGACAGGGATGTGAACAGGAAGGAGCAATGGGGGAGAGCTTAAAGGTATCGCTAATATTCTATTCCTCAAGATGAGCTGCACTTGTATGTTTATTGCAGCACTATTCACAATAGCAAAGATAGGGAATCAACCGAAGTGTCCATGAACAGATGAATGGACACAGAATATGTGGTGTATATACACAATGGAATACTATTCAGCCATAAAAAGAATAAAATCACGTCTTTTGCACCAACATGGATAAAACTGGAAGCCATTACCTTCAGTGAAATAAGGCAGACACAGAAAGACAAATATTGCATGTTCTCACTTATAAGTGGGTGCTAAAAATGTGTACACGTGGATGTAGAAAGTGGATTTATAGACAACTGAGACTTGGGGTGATGGAATGGGAGGGGAGTGGATAATGAGAAACTACTTAATGAATACAATGTATATTATCTGGGTGATGGATACCCTAAAGCCCTGACTTGACCACTATGCGATCTATACATGTAATAAAATTATGTTTGAGTTTTCTACATGTGGTTATCCAGTTTTCCCAGCACCATTTATTGAATAAGGAATCTTTTCCCCAGAGTATATTTTTGTCTGCTTTGTCAAAGATTAGATGGCCATATGAGGATGGTTTTATATTTGGATTTT
>JAQIFY010004385.1:0-11805 GCA_028533085.1 Varecia variegata | reverse complement strand
CACTTGCAGAAGGGGATAGAGATTCCCGGGCTAAGGTCCCTTTGTAGCTGGGAGGCACCTCCCTAGGCGTCTTGGTTTCCTTCCCTCAGCGTAACAACTGAGGACATGGAGCCTTCAGGGGACCTTGTGTTGTTGAACAGAAGCGTGTTGGTTGTGAAAACACAAGTGAGCTCAGATTCACTGAAAACTTGAAGTGGGCGTTCGTGTGGAGCACATCAGTGCTGAAGACGTGAAGATGGCCACGGAGTGTCATCCTGGAGGAGCAAGTCCCTGAGGGCTGTAGGGTCAGGCTACTGAGTGTCCTTTCATGGTGCCCGAGTTTAAGGCAAAGCAACCATTTCATATGCAATCTGAAGCCTCCAGAATACTTTTCCTGTTTTTTTTTTTAAAATAATTCCTTCTCTGTAAACACAGAGATATACACACACACACACAAGGAAAACAAATTGAAATGAAATAAGAGGCTGGGATTCACTTGCCAGCTCAACGATAGTGGTTCAGGGGGTTGGACTCACCCCCAGGAGTGCTCTGCAGAGAGTCAGAGAGCTGTGAGGGTGCAACCCCTGGGCCTCCATGCTGGTCTATACCTGGGGTGCACCTGCACCGAGGCTCGACCCCTGGCTCACATCATGGACTGTGAGTCAAGTGCACCACCTATGCCATGAGAGGTCAATCGTGGCGATAAATAAAGTCTAAAGTAAAGCAGAGCACGTCCCCACCCCCATTCTGAATTCTCAGCAGAACCTCCCCTTATCTTCCCTCCTGGCATCTTTACTCAATGAGGGAGCCAGTCCCATGGAGCTGTGCAGGGAATAGAGCCCAATCCCTCAGTGTCCTGGGTACCACAGAAGCTGCCTTCAGTCGGTCCCTTTGCTGCCCTGGTCCTCTCTGAGGAGGACAGGGCTATTCTGTCTCCAGCAGAAACTGTCTTCCTCTCCTACCTCCTGATCTCTGATGCCTGCAGGGCATGTGACCCTTCCTTTCTGGGTCCCCAGTCTAGGTCTAGGAGGGGTTGTGTGTCCGAAATTGCATGCCGGAGCTCTGAAGTATGGCTCTGTAGCCGGGCCAATCTCCTCTCCCCAAGAGTGCTGAGGTTGTCTTTGTTGGGATGGTTTGTTGAAGAAGTGAAGAATGTGCCATCCCAAAACATGCGAGATTGGTGTACTGATCATTTGAGTTGCATACATTAGGGCAATTGTAGTTATAGAAAGGGTGAGCTGACCTCTATCTACCTGCATGCAGCAAGCAATATAGGCTTGTCTGGGAGGGGTGCCCTGTCCACACTGGGGTGAGAAAATAGCCTGTATCACCCGAGAATTGAAACGAGAGGATACACTAGACCTGGGTAGACGTGTTTTCCAGCCCCATCACGTATCTTCTAACGACTGCCCTGAAATATTACTCCCCCAGCCAGATTTTTTTTGTCATGTCATTTCTTCTCACAATTATAACTCTTGGTCTAAAGAATACAACAACATTTTCATTTGACCTCTTCTTTGGACCTCACTCTCTAGAAGAATCCCCATGTGCATGTGAAACTGGTGCCTATGCTTCTGTCCTGTTGCCTGCTGTCCATTTGCTTTCTAGATCCAGCGAAAGTGCCCAGTGAGGGCAGAGAGGGATTAGAGACATCTCTGGCTCCCCTACAGAATTGGCAGCCAACAGCGAGCCATCTTTCTCTGGCTGCAACACTGCTCGCCCCGGACCTGCTGCAGCTGATATCCCGGCCCTGTCACCAAAGGCTGGCCGAGGTACGGTTTCTTATCCTCAGCTTCCAGGAGCTCTGCTATGGGGGCCAGCCATGAGGTCAGAGTGATGAGACTCTGTGTCTTTGTCCCTCTCTAAATTGGGGTTGACAGGAGAAAATATTTGTGAACTACTTCTTTGGGTGAAAGCCACTTTTGGTGTTTTATGAGTACTATAGATTTCTATGTGATCCTATTTATCTCAGACATAGTCTGTGTCTTCCTTTGTCTTTGTGCTTTTGTGTCACTTGTCATAAGGAATGGAACCACAGGGTGAAGCTCACAGGCACAGGGTCTTACAAGCCTGCTCTTGGGACTGGCCTCTGCAGACTGGTGGGTTCACAGTCCTCATCTCTTGCAGGGTCTTTCTAGACAAACTGTGGGTCCTGAACCAAAAAACTGGATGAGATTCCTCTGTTGTCTTGTTTTAGTTCCTGAGAGCTTGTCTTTGTGACCAAAGAGGACACACTCGCCAGTCTCTGCCACCCCAGGGGCACAAAGTGCTGGCTTTGTGTCAGGCAGCCATAGCAGCACCTGCTTTGTCCAAATGTGTCAAGCTCTCAGGGCTCCTGGGTTGAACTCTCCTCCCCAACATCCAGCCCCATCTCCTCAGCCTCTCCCTCCTCAGCAAAATCCCTTGACTCCTCCAACCTCCCCAGAAACCCCCCCAGACACCCAGCTGTCTGCTTTCACTTCCCTTTCCCTGGGTGATTTACAGAAAGCCTGATCCTCTGGCCTGATCTCAAAGCCCGAGGTATAGGGTCATTTGTGTAAGCTGACAGCCAGGAAGTAGGTCTGGCACAGGCTCCAGGAACACGCAGCAAGGCTCGCTTTGCTGTGCCTTACATCGTCTCCGACTTCGCAGGGCTTTGTAATTGGACATCGTCAGCTCCAGCCCTCCCTGTGCAATGCCCTCTGCGAATGTATCCTGGACCCTCTCCTCAAAGATTTCATGTCCCCTGGACAGCAGCAGATCTTTTAAATTATAAAGCCCTTTAGCCCCAACTTGCAAAAGATCCTACCAAGTTTAGGGAAGAATTAGATTAGGGGCCGTGTATAACCCCACTCCTACGGACCTTGACAGGGTACTACAGTGGACGTCCCTCTCAGGATCGTACCACACGTAGGAGTTATTAGACCAGATGGCCTCCTGGGGAACACTCGGCTGCAGCCCCTCCCTGGCCCTCCTGCAAAGGATGATGAGAGAGCTTGACTAGATGCTGGTATTCAGGGTCAGCTGGGGCAATGCCAGAGGCTTTCCCTCCTACACAAATTGATCTAAGTTTGAATCATATACCCAGAAAGAGGGAGAGCACCCCAAGGCATCTGTCAAGAGATTTATACAAGTTTTTCAAAGGCGTGCTGCATTAGATTCTGAAGCTCCAGAGCACAGAAATCTTTTCATTTCTGCTCTGGTTGGAAATCTTCTTCCTGATACAATAAAGAGGCAAATCCAAAATAGTGTAGTTGGTTGGGATGGTCAGTGTCTAAGCATTACGATAGAAGCAGTCACACAATTCTTTGTAAACAGCCTGCAAGAAAACAAGAGAAAAGAGGAAAAGAAGTCCTTGCCTTGCAGCTTGAATCATTACAGAAACAAAGACAGGCCTCTGAGAATGACTCAAAGTCCTCTCCTGGCTCTGGTGAACCACAGGGCTTTTCAGTTTGCCTTCAAAAATTTGCAGATATTGCATAAAAGCTGGGGCATTGGAAAAACTGCTGTCCTGTACTTAAAAGGGAGAAACTCTCCCTATAAACCCAGCACTCTCAGTAGGCTCCTTTTTCCCTCCCTGTGGGACAGCAGCCCATTGACTGATGGGGTCGGCCCATCTCAGTAGCACCTCTGAGCCCACCATAAAGCTTTCAGTAGATCGGGAAGTGGATTTTACAATTGACACTGGTGTGACTTTTTCTACTCTTTGTTTAGAGGAAGTATCTCTACCTCTTACCTCTGATTCTATTCAAGCTGTTAGAGTCTCTGTGCAACTTATTTCATTGCCCGTGTTTTAGGCCACCCCAATATCATTAGGCCCCCATAACACCCACCACGCCTTTCTAGTTTCTGACTTCTCACCACCAAAGCTTTCAGCAGAGATTTATTATGTAAGTTTAATGCCACCACACAATGTCACAGGGAAGGTAAAAGGGTATCCTTGCAAGAAAAATAACAGGAAAGTGTCTAATCCCACAATTTCCCCTATAACAGTTAAAGATCAATCCTATGAGTTTTCGCGCTAACAGGTACCCCGTGGGAGTTCTGTTTGCACAACATCTAAAAAGAGCTGGGCAGGCTGAAAAGAGATGTAAATTCTTCTCCTCCAGAATTGCCTTTGAGAATCTGCTTTTTTTTTATAGTGGGAGGATTCCTGAGTGAACAGCAGGGTGCCAGCTTCAGGCCTCAGCCCTGTCTCCAGGGCAGAGTCACATCCCCAGAGATAAAGCCTGTCTCCAAGAGAGGCAGGGGAGCCCACTCTTGGACTCTGACATCCTCTAGCCGCTTCTGTTATCTGCCTGCTGCTAAGAAGAGAGAAGAACAAATGTAACAGTTTCCAGTGCTCTGCTAATTTGGCTACAGCCATAAACCTTTACATCCCCTAAATAAAAAAACCCCGAAAACCTAGTTCTCTCTGCCAACACTCTATACCTCCTTCACTTCTGCGGTGGCCCTTTTTCCACCCAGGAAAAAGTAAATAAACTTCTCCTTTCTATCCTAATCTTTGCCTGGAGAAATCTTTCTCAAAACCCTGGTGCACTAATTCATACCCTTACAGAAGGTGTTTTTATTTCTCTGCCTTCAGACCGAACTTCAAGCTTTCTGCTCTGTCTCATGGAAACTCATCTTGATTTAAATTCCTCTAAAGAGAATGCAATTTTGAAAGATATCTCAGCTAGTCGCTGGGCTTTCCATGGAAATGAGGTGGACTGCTACTGAGTGCAAATCAGTATGCGTTACATAGAAGAGGAACAAACCTTTCCCATCGGTAGGTAGCACAGTAGCCCCTGTCATGAGATGCAGATCAAGGAATCGAACTTATAATAGCCTCTCTTTTACAGCAAGATATATACTTACTTTCATCACCTCACCCTGTAACACCCCAATCTTACTAATAAAGACACAAGGAAAATTTGATGCAGATGGAAATCAAATGTACCAATTTGTGCAGGATCTAAGAGGCATAAACTCCCTTGTAATTCCATGCTACCCTCTGCTCCTATCCAGCTACTGTCCTTACCTGGATTCCTGGAGATGCAGCCTGGTTCACAGTCAATGACTTCTGCTCAGCTTTCTTTCCAATTCCTTTGCACCCTGCCTTACAGTTCTCTTTGCATTTACATGCAGAGGGGGACAATTATCATGGGCTCTCTGACTCAGGGATATTGTGCGTCCCCCTCAATATTCTCTCAAATCCTTAAAGCCAACGTGGATTCTGTGGCCTTCACCCAAGGCTCCACCGTTGTGCAGTATGATGGCCTTCTGCTTTGTAATCAAACTGTGTTACAACAAGTGTTACAGCGAGTGGTCCTGAGGACAAACCGAGCAGCACACGGAGAGTCGGAGGATCAAGGTTTATTTGCCGGCGGGCTCAGAGGGGTCTCGCCACCAAATTCTGAGCGCCGTCTACCTAATTTTTCCCACTTTTATTAAGTTGGGGTGATCTGAGGGGTGGGGTCTCAGGTGACTAATGCCTGCCAGGTAATAGGTTAGTTGATGTGTCAGGCAATAGGTTAGTATTATGTTGATGCACCAGGTAATAGGGTAGTTGATGCACCAGATAATAGCTTTAGTGTTATGCTGATGAACCAGGTAATAGATTAGTTGATGGGCCAGGTAATAGGTTTAGTGTTATGCTGATGTGCCAGGTAATAGATTAGTTGATGGGCCAGGTGTTAGGTTAGTATTATGCTGATATGGGTCTTCCCTGAGGGGTGGGGGTCTCAGGTGGCTGCTGTGCCAAGTAATAGATGGGGGTTTTCCTTATCAACTGAACAGGGTGCCCTTACTGACCATCTCATGCTCCTAAGGCTCTGGCTGACAAGGCCATAAAGCCTCCAGATCTAAACTTCAACTGGTGCACACACCTGTTACTACTTAGGACCTGAAATACCTTAGGGCACTCAAAACCTCACCCCAAATTGACCTGAGTCAATTTTATCCATCCCTCTCCCTAAAAGGAAAAAGCAGCTACATCAATTTGTAGGGACAGCTGGCTATTGCTAGCAGTGGAATCCTAATTTCGCTGCTCTTGCTAAACCACTCCATGCCCTCCTCCCAGATACCACTCCAGAGCCCATTCTCTGACATTAACTTCCTTTGAAGCCTTAAAGATAGCGTTGTCCACACCCCCTGCTCTTGGCTAACCTCATTTTCACAAACCATTTCATCTATATTGTGGTGAGAATAATGGGCATGCTGTAGGTATTCTAGGGCAACCCTTTGCCTCTCAGATACGCCCTGTGGCATATTTCTCGTGCCAATTCCTCCTGTGGCAGCAGGCATGCCCCCAGGCCTAATGGATTAAGCCAGCACTCACACAGTGGGCTCCCGTCTTTCCCTCTCTGTTCTCCATGTTGTATTTGCTCTCTACAAGTTCCTAAGGTGCAGCACCTCTCCACACAGAGAGACCGTCCTATTAACAAAACCCTCTGTCATCTTGCATCATTGTAACACTTTAAATCCTGCTAGGCTCCTACCCTTCCCTGATGATAGAGACCCTCATTCGGTTCCACAGGATTGCCTAGCAGCTGGAGCAATGGTTGCAAAGCTACAAGATGATCCCTCAGATACTCCTTTAGACAACGCAGACTTACTGCTATTTTGTGAGGGCCCTTGTAAACGCAATTTTAAGGGAAACACAATAATTGGCTATGGCATAGTTTCCCCACCAAAAAACACTGAGGCGTCCTCCTTTGCCCACTATAAAGTGGGTCAAGCTCATGAACTTACAGCTCTTGTTAGAGCTTGCACACTGGCAAAGGAAAACCACTGGCGCTATTTACACCGACTTCAGATACGCTTTCGGAGCCTGTCGTGCTGTCGGCATAATCCAGACGTCCCGTGGATTCCTGCCACTGCTGGTGCTCCTGTTACTAATGGACATGTGAGGGCTGCCTTATGACAGGCTGTTCACCGAGCCACTAACATTGCTGTTGATCATTGTCCAGCCCACTCCAAGGGACTGACACTCTGTGTTTAGGGAATGTTAGGTCAGGCAGGGCTGCTAAGGACACAGCCCCAAACAGACCCCTTATCCTTCTCCTGCCCAACTTATAAACTTGCCTTTATCCCTGACCAAAATTATTGGCCATCAGGCAAATGTCCCCAAATGTGAAAAAGATAATGGATACAAAAGGGTGCTGAGCAATCACCAGTCAGATTATACATGGTCCAAATGGACTTCCTGTGGCCCCTTTTTCTCCTACCCTGTGCACTTATGTCCCACCAGATGGGGGATATGTGGGGGAACTAAAAGGTGAGTGGTTTTGACCCAGGATCCACAAAATTTCTGACCAAATTATTTCCCAGTGCATTACTTGTAAATCTGACCAAATCTCTGGAGGAAACCAAGAGTCCTCAGGATGTCTTCCAAGGCCCATGCGGGCCCTGCAGCTCCCCAGATAGACGCACCCACAGATTTACCTGCAGCGCTAGGCTTTCCTCACTGTTCGGTTACTGTCTGCATGTTCAGTCGAGGGACTGATGCTATCTGATTGGATGTGCTGATGCCACAGCACTGGGAAAGAAATGGACAGCTGACACTGTTCCTCCCTTTGGCAGCGCTTTATGGATGGAGTCAGGCCAAGGAACTCAGTTTACAGCAGAGATAAACCACTTGCTTGCAAAAACTCTGGGATACTCACTAAAATTTCACCCCATCCCATCCCCAGTCCTCAGGACAAGTGCAATGTAAACACCTCAACAATAAATGGAGTTTGGGAAAATTCTGTCAAAAAACTAGATTCAAATGGCCAGAAGCATTACCTCTGGCCCTTATAAAACTTCACAATACTCAAAATAGAAGCCATGGATTAACCACTCTTGAAATAATGTTCTGCTGCCCTATGCCTGCTGGCACCTCTAAACCTTCCATTCCTGGGTCGAGTGAACACTATGGGGATTGATGTGAACAATTGATGCTGTGACTAGCTACATCCAGGCACTAAGTAATACGCTTGGAGCATATCATCTACAGGCTGAAAGGTCATGGCCTCTGCCCACTGACAAGACCTGCCATTCTTTTCCACCAGGAGACTGTAGGCACATCAAGTTTTTTAGAAGAAAGCACGCACTGTCACCTCTCTGGGAAGGCCCATATGAAATACTACTGACCACATACACTGCCATTGAAATGAAGGAAAAATCCTCCTGGCCCCTCACAAGGCACACCAAGCTGGATCCTGATCAGAACTCCCAAGACAATTTGAAAACCACCCATCAAGGCGACCTTAAAGTAAGGCTTTCCAGGGCCAATCCCCAGGCCCCAGAAGCAGATGATATTTCACTGAGTTGGACAGATTTTCCCAAGGCCACCAGTCAAGAAATTCTACTTCCACCTATTTTCTCCTCATTTTAAGTCTCCTTACTCCTCTTCCTTAGGAAAAAAACAAACAACAACAACAACATCGTGTTTTCATTAACAAAACTTTTCTGCATCTGTGGCTAGAGTACTGAAAAGCTGACAGGGGACTGTCGTAGTCTAGCCTACTCTCCCTCTGGTCCTCCACTGTGGACTTTTTTCCAAACTGTGTCTTGCTCATACTAACTTTTATAATTTTTCTGACCAGTCCAGCACAGGTAAGGCATCCCTTTGTACTAGTCTTCCAAACCCTGGCTATAGTAACTGATCAATCTGATGGTTGGTTATGTCAATATCTGGATTATTTAAAATATCTAGATTGTTGCTCTTGCCAGAGCGAGTGTCTGGTGAATAAAGTCCGGAGCATGGATGTGTGCCAAGAGACAACAGCGTCATGAGATTTCTCATTTTGCCTCCAAATCAACTTTTAATATTTAAAACTTCTAGTTAAATTTAAGACTGGGGAAATGAAGGGGTGAAGGACGTGCCATCCTACCATATGTCAGATTGGTGTATTGATTATTTGAGTTAAAAACATGGGGAAAACTAGCGTCAGAGCGGGTGAGCTGATCTGTCTCTTCCTGCATGCAGCAAGTGAAAAAGATTCCTCTGGCAGGGGGACCCTCTCCACACCAGGGTAAGAAAATGACCCTTATCACCAGAAACTTGAAATTAGAGGGACGATAGACCTGATGGAATAAACATACTTACAGTAATCCTCATCTGCCACCTGTTTCACAGCCCCCTACATATCTCCCAGTGACTCCTCTAAAAAATTTACTGCTCCTAGCAACACTATCTTCGTCCTGTCATTTCTTCTCAGATACATTAGTCTTTGTCTAAAAATTACAAAAACATATTTGCTTAGCCGATTCTTTGGACTTTACTCTCTTGTGAACCTGCCCGTGTGCATGTAAATCTAATAAAGTTTATATCTGCCTGGTGACAATTGGCTTTTAGTTTCAACTAAAGAGTCAGATAAAAGCAAAGGGGGTTGGGGTGACCTCTCGCTATGCTGTCTTGTGCAGGGGTCGCAGTGGAAGCACTGGGAGGGGTGTGGGGGCTCCAGAGGATTTCACATTCTGTCCGAGGGTCCAGTTGAGGCAGTGTCCCTCCCTCTGACTGCTCCCTTGGGACCTCCTGGAATTGCTACAGACACTGGAGTGGACTGGGAAGCTCCTGCCACCCCAGCTAAGGGTCACACACTGTCAGGATGAGCAAGGGCGAGCAGTAGGTGTGAGGATTGGGAAATGTGTCTGTGCATGGCCATTGAGAATTCATGGTTGAAGGAAATGGAAGTCCCTGACAATATTCGGGATGGGTGACCTGGGAGGGGACGGCCCAGAACAGGAGGGCAGAGGGCCCTGTATCGAGCACCCAGGGCATGCAGGAAAAGGCACCTGCAAGAGGTGAACCGTACGCACTTTGACACCTGCTTTGTTTGGGTCCTTCCTCTGCTCCCTCCCTGTGACTCTGGGAGTTTCTTTCTTCTATGTTCCCAGCCCCATTTCCTTTCTCTCCGCTTTCTTGCTGCTGAGTTCTGACTACCCAGGATCAGAGGATTTCAACCTACCGTGTCTTGAACCCAGGTGTATCTTCTCAGTTCACCTGGGTCTTCTCTGTGCAGTCCAGGAGTGCTACTGTACAAGATATGCACTGGCACTTCTGACCCTCCAAGGTAGCTGGAGTGGTCTGTGTGCTATGGTGTGCATGTGTGTGCTGGTATGGATACCTGTGTGGACACTTACGTGTGGACCTTGGGGACACCTGTGTGGGCACAGCAGGGCACAGTGACATCGGTGGACTAGGGAGGCATTGCTGAGCAGTAGTATCTTCTTATGGGGCAGGACTTGAGGTCTTTCAAGGGTCTGTATCAGTCCTTGCAACAGCAGTGCCAAGAGCAGGGAGGTGGGTAAGGAAAGTGAGGGCTCCATGCCAGAGTGCCTGGAGCCTTCCCTGCCAACTGCCACCCTCTGTGTCCTTTAGTCCTCCTGTCTGAACACTGGCCATAGTCTCCTTGTGCCCTACTCTGTGGGTGTCTGTCTCCCCAGCGCCATGTGGCTGTACCTGGCGGCCCTCGTGGGCCTGTACTACCTTGTGCGCTGGCACCGGGAGAGGCAGGTGGTGAGCCACCTCCGAGACAAGTACGTCTTCATCACGGGCTGCGGCTCTGGCTTCGGGAACCTGCTGGCCAGACAGCTGGACAGGCACGGCTTGAGGGTGCTGGCTGCCTGTAGGACAGAGAAGGCGGCCGAGCAGCTGAGGGCCCAGACATCAGACAGGCTGGAGACGGTGACTCTGGACATCACCAAGACAGAGAGCATCGCTGCAGCCACCCAGTGGGTGAAGGAACGCGTGGGAGACAGAGGTACCCCCAGATTCCTCTTTGTGTCTCTTTCCTCTCTCTCTGGGAAGGGGGAACTTTTGTCTGCTAACTGGGAAGATTCCCAAGATGTTTGGATTTTTAAGGACTATGAGCTTTGCGTTTCCTGGAGCAGAAATCTTAAGAGTGATTGTGCCTGAGCCACAGGGTGAGAGGAGCACAGCCTATGTTTAGGGTCAACGCTCTGGAGGAAGGTTGGGCCCTTGAGCTACACCTTGAGCCTGGCATGCGACAGTGGGGGCCTGGGCCGGGCTAGATCCAGGCTCATGATCTCAGCATTTCTTTTTTTTTTTTTTTTTTTTGAGACAGAGTCTCGCTTTTGTTGCCCGGGCTAGAGTGAGTGCCGTGGCGTCAGCCTAGCTCACAGCAACCTCACACTCCTGGGCTCAAGCGATCCTTCTGCCTCAGCCTCCCGAGTAGCTGGGACCACAGGCATGCGCCACCATGCCCGGCTAATTTTTTCTATATATATTTTTAGTTGGCCAGATCATTTCTTTCTATTTTTAGTAGAGACGGGGGTCTCGCTCTTGCTCAGGCTGGTCTCGAACTCCTGACCTTGAGCGATCCACCCGCCTCGGCCTCCCAGAGTGCTAGGATTACAGGCGTGAGCCACGGCGCCCGGCCCTCAGCATTTCTTATTGCTTCCTTCACACTTGTCCCCCCGAGGGCTCTGAGATTATCTGTCCACACCTGACTCATGAGGATGGAGTCCTAGAGCGCTGAAGGGACTTCATATCAAATATTCAGTGATAATTCCTGTTCTTTCTGCTACATTATGCTGCCTGTTCTTTTTGTGAAAAGGAACATCATGGATTTCTTTGTTCTGATTAGAAATGTAAAACATGCTCATTGAGGAAAACGTAGAAGATAAAGGTAAAGCAACATTCACCGTAATCACACCCCCCAGAGTTAATTTCTGTCTACCTCGTGTATTCTGGGATCAGCTTCACACCTTCAAATCTCTTCCAAAATATGATATTTGACCTCTGCATATTCATGCTGAAATATAATTTATTTAAGCAGTCCTATATTGTTGGATGCTGAACTTAGTTTCCCACTTTTCCTGGCATAAATACCATCTCAGCAAAGATTCTGTAATAAG
>JAQIFY010004384.1:0-11805 GCA_028533085.1 Varecia variegata | reverse complement strand
AGACTGAGCCTCAAGGGTGTCCATTCCCCCAACAGTGCACATCGCACTCATCATGTAGGTAAACACCCGTCCCCTCCCCCACCCCCAACACCCCGAGTCAGATCTTCAAGTATGTCCATTCCACTGACAGTTCGCTTCGCTCTCATCATGTAGATATATCTTTTTAGAAGAAGTTTCTATTCAGATACTTTGCCCACCTTTGAGTTATTTCTCTTTTTATTATTGCATTATAAGGGGGGTTCTTTAGATATATGCTTTTCAAATATTTCCTCCCATTCTGTGGATTATCTTTTTACTTTCTCAATTATATCCTTTTCGGCACAAAAGTTTTTATTTTTTGAAGTCATATATAGGAAAACATTGCATAACCCAAGGTCATGAAGACTTACTTCTATGTTTTGTTCTAAAACTTTTATAGTTTTAGGACTTCCATTTTTGTCTTTGATCTATTTTGAGTTTTTGTGTATGATGTGAGGAAGGCACCACCTTCTTTTCTTTGCATGTGAACATACAGCTGTTACAGCACTCTTGCGAAAATTGCCCTTGTTTGATGAGAAGAATGAGCAGAAGCATTGTCACAGTAGAGAAGGACTCTCTGGTGAAGGTTTCCTGAGCATTTTTCTGTTAAAACTTTGGCTGATTTTCTGCAAACACTCTCATAATAAGCAGATGTTATTGTTCTTTGGGCCTCCAGAAAGTCAACAAGCAAAATGCCTTGAGAATCCCAAAAAACTGTTGTCATGACCTTTGCTCTTGACTAGACTGCTTTTGCTGGGACTAGACCACTTCCACACCTTGGCAGCCATTGCTTTGATTGTGCTTTGTCTTCAGGATCTTACTGGTAAAGCCGTGTTTCATCTCCTGTTACGTTCTTTGAAGAAATGCTTCAGGATCTTGATTCTCCATGTTTAAAATTTCCATTGAATGCTCTGCTCTTATCTGTAGCTGATCTGGGTGCAACGGTCTTGGTACCCATTGAGTGGAAAGTTTGCTCAACTTTAATTTTTCAATCAGAATTGGGTACACTGAACCAGTTGAGATGTCTGTGGTGCTGGCTATTGTTTCTGCTGTTAATCATCAGCCCTATTTAATTAGTACACAAACAAGATTAGTTTTTTCCTTGAAAATTGCTGTGCATGGTCTGCTACTGTGGGCTTCATCTTCAGCACCATCTTGGCCCTTCTTAAAACGAGTTATCCATTTGCAAACTGCTGATGTCTTTGGGGCATTGTCTCCATAAACTTTTCATAAAGCATAAGTGATTTCACCATTCTTCCACCCAAGCTTCACCATAAATTTGATGTTTGTTCTTGCTTCAATTTTAGCAGAATTCAATGTTACTCTGATAGGGGCTTTTTTCAAACTGGTGTCTTATCTCCTTAGTGGCTCAAACTAAACCCTGTTCAGACATGTTATAACAACTCAGTACACGTTAATTTTGGTGCAAAAAAAATTGAAGTCCCTGCGTAGTTCTTCCATAATATGCATTTTTCATGAGCTTTCGAAGACCCCCTGTATTGTCTTCCAGTCCATCAACATGGGATCTTTTCCATTTATTTAGATTTTTAATTTTTTTCAACAATGTTTTATAGTTTTCAGAGTATGTTTTGCACTTATTTTGTTAAATTTCTTCCTAATGTTTTATTCTTTTTGACGCTATTGTAAATGGAATTGTTTTCTTAATTTCATTTTCAGATCATTCATTGCAAGTACATAGAAATACAATTGATCGTTGGATATTGATTCCTTATCCTGCAACCTTGCTGAATTCATTTATTATTAGAGTTCTTGTAGTTTTTAGGGGATTCCTTAGGATTTTCCATATAAAAGATCATGTTATCTGTGAAGACAGTTTTATTTCTTCTTTTTTAATGTGGAATCCTTTTTTTAAAATTGCCTAATTGCCTTAGCTAGAACCTCTAATACAATGTCAAATTCAAGTGACAAAAGCAGATATTTTTGTCTTATTCCTAATATCTAGGGGAAAGCATCCAGTCTTTCACCATTATATATAAAATTGGCTGTGGGTTTTTTATAAATACTCTTTATCAGGTTAAGGAAGTTTCCTTCTATTGTTAGTTTGTTGAGTATTTTTATCATGAAAGGGGATTGGATTTCTCAAATACTTTTTCTGCATCTATTGACATGAATGTGTGTTTTTGTTCTTTATTATATTGATATGGTGTATTACATTCATTGATTTTTCACTTGTTTAACCAAACTTGCATTTCTTAAGTAAATCCTACTTAAAACTATGGTGTATAATTTTTCTCATATATTGCTAGACTTGATTTACCAGTGTTTTGTTGAGAATTTTTACATCTATATTCATAAGGTATATTGATCTGTAGTTCTTTTTTTCCTTTTTTTTTTTTTTTGTGATGTCTTTGTCTTATTATGGTGTCAGGTATTACTGGCCTCATAGAATGGATTGGGAAGTGTTTTCTTATTTTCCACTGTTACAAGAGTCTGTGAAGGATTAGTGTACCCATTCTGCCCCTTCAGTAACTGCCAGGCTGCTGGTTTTCACAGATACTGTGGCTGTGGGACTATTCATTTTTAGGACTACTATAGAACTGTAGAGAAGGGAATGGGAACAGGAAAGCTAAAACGCCACAAAGCTTGCTGTTTTTACCAATACTCAGCTGCTTTTTTTGAATAAATGCTCCTCAGATTGTTTCATACCTTTGATTAATTTCCAGAGTTCTGAAAAAATTGACTTTGATGATTTTTGCCAGTGTTTGTCATTGATGTTTGTGGGAGAGTCTATTTTTGGAGATCCTTACTCTACCATTCCAGAAATGCTTCCCCATAATCTGAATTCTCACAAGATCCCCAGGTATCTGTATGCACATAAAAGCTTGAGAAACCCTGGTTTATAGGATATCATATGTCCTTAAATTTTCCAGATAGCTTCATTTGAAGTTATCAGGTGGCCGTGGAATTTTCCAGCTGCTTTGTACTCTAATCATATATAGGTAATACCTAATATGAAAACTTTGTATCGCCAGATCCCACAATGATCAAAAACTCAGACAGTCTCTAACTTAGTGCTTATTTCTGGAAATGTTTGTATGAGCCTTGATGTTTTTGTTTGCTTGTCACTCATCAATCAGTATAAAAGTTTACACTTGCTGTAATTTTTTGGCGTCTTCTCACCAAATGTGTGTGTTGCTGGCTGTTCTAAATGAACTCAGACTGCTGAGGGCAGTCTGTGTTCTGTGATGAGTTGAACAAAAAGTTTGTCTCCTGCATTTTCTTTGTTTCCTGAAGTTGCTGTTGTGTTTCAAGAGGAAGAACAAGAAGGGAAGAGAATTTGCTTCTTTGGGGTACAATTATCCTCTGGCTGATTTGGGGGTACAACGCAGAGTGAAGACTATGCACTGGGAGGAAGCATGGTCTGGTCTCCTCTTTGTCACTCATTCTTCCTGTCCCCTCCTCATTTGTCTTATTCAGTAAGAACTTATTTATTAGCCAGCTCACAGGATTTTCTGCTTTTCAGAGAGATTTTGGGACTGAACTTAATTTCCTTTCCTGATCGTGCCATCCTATGTCCTCTCTGACCCTGTGCACCTTCCCTAGCCCAAGCCTCTCCCCTCCCTTCCCTTATTGTCCCAACATCTTTCAGTCAAAAATTATGCCGAGAGCATGTCTCTTCCCCTTTAGACATGGATATGCAATTTGCCAAATTAACCACTCATGTCCATCCTTAATGTGCTAAAACCTGGCCACTCTACCATGAGGGAGGAGCAATTTGTCTGGCATAGAAGCAAAGGAGAAATTATGCTTCCAAAGAGAAAAAGGCTTCACCGCTTCAATCGTTAATTTTGCTGAAGTCTTCAAAAATAACAAAATAAAATGTAAATCAATATCTGCATGAAGAGGAAAAGGAGCTAGAGCCAAGCTGTCCTGGACAAGAAGACTGGTAGGTATTGCTTGGGCTGAAATGCGTTGGCTTGGATTTAACATATCGATTAAGCACAGCTCAGTGCCTTCAGCTGGTAAGTATCAAAGCGTGAGGCTAAACACTAAATTAGTTGTGTGCCTGTACCTCACAGCAGAGCCAAAATGAGGCAGCATTTTTTATCCCTGCACCTCCTGATGCCTGCCAAAAAGAATTCAAAGCAAGGAAAAATATGCCTCCTGTTGTTTGGGGGAGGTACAAGATACATTTAAAAATTGATTTATGCTTTAATCGCTCTTGAAGCTTCATTATTCCAAGTATTAGTATGAAAGACTGTCTGATCCAGCAGACTTATTTGTTAATGCACTGACAGCCCCAACAGATGTGCTGTTTTCCATCTATGACCTGATCCACTGACTGATTCGTCTGCTTCCGTTTTCATTTTCCTGTCATTGATTTATTAATGATGTCTTACTTATCTGTGGTTCTTTTATGGGGTGGGCTTCCTCTGGCATGGTCTCAAGAGGGACATTTCTGTACCTTCCCCTAGCATCAAAAACCCAGCCCCCTTCTCCAGTGTTCTTTATCACCACTCCAGAGATTAGAGACTTTAATCATTTAGTAACTGAAATAACCTCCGTGGCTTGCAGAGTTTATGGCCAATTTGTCTTCAGCGCACAGAATTCAACTGCTTTTCCCTGCTAAGGAATGGGCCTGCTTATTGCACTGCTCCTTCGCACCACGGGCAATCAGTGTGCTGTCTGCACACCTGATGCAGATACTGGGTGCAGCTCAGGACCACAAAAGCATGGTTCTGTGTGGCTCAGAGAATGCATGTATGTAGACCATGGGACTGTTGACACTTTCAGTTGCTTTGAGAATCAGCTGTGGCTTTCAGCTCTAAGTAGCAAAGAAGGGAGGGTAGCCGAGAGGGTTGAAATTCTGGGACCATTTGCAGAACAATCAGTGGGGTTGTCTCTCCAAATGTCCCACGGACCCCTTTTGTTATCTATGTTAAAAAGAGAGAAAAAATGATCTTGGTTTGTTTCAAAACCTGGGACCCCTAGAAAACCTAAGGTGCTGTGTCTGGGGCTCACAGAGGCATATTTCACTATTCAGTTTCACCCGAGGATCTGAAAGTAATTATGGGTTACGCGGTTAAGAGACCCATCTCCTGCACTTGGAGGGCAGGGAAACTGAGGAACAGGCCAAGGGCTTAATCATGAAAGTAGCAGAGCTCCAGAGAAGGTGAGTCCTCAGCCCTGACAGGCCTGCTATGCCAAGGCCAGGAGTGGGACCCTGAGACATAGGATAGGTATATCTGGGTCGACGCACTGGAAAAATGGGAATTCCCGGATGCGTGTGAACCCCCTGGGCCCACAGATGTGGCCCATTCCTCCAGGATAAAGGCTGGTGCTCCACGCTTGCCTGAAGACGGAGCACAGGGCTCTGCTTTGCAAGACAACATGCTCTTCCTCCCCCAGTCCTCTCGCAGCTCACGTCCTGATCCATACACACACCGTGAGGGTTCAATTACATCATAACTTGGCTAGGGAAGGGCTGGATCTGCTAAAAGGGAAAAGAGCTGGACTCTGAAGGGGCTGCAGGACTTAGCGGTAGAGCCAGGACACTCCTGCCAGGGCTGGATCCTGAGAGTGCTGGACGCTGGATCCACAGGAGCAGAAAATAAAGTTGGACAAGAGAGAGTCTGTGGGTATGGGAATACTCTCGTGATACAGAATTGTACACCCTGACAAGGATCCCAGGAAAATAGTCTAACATGCTGCTAGGGTGTTTCTTGAAGCTTGGAGAAATTGGTGGCTCACATCACACGAAGTGGAAATGCCAGAGCTACCATGGAAAATGGCAGGAAGCAGGACCGAAAGACTCCGGGAAGCAGGCTTGCTGGAGTGGACATGCCTCGCAGGGCCAGAAAGCCTTGGAATATGCTGCCTGCAGAACGTGTGTACTCACGCACAGGGACAAAGGGAGTACCCGAACATTTCAGAGACTGGTGGACACTGTGTCTGAGCTGGTGTCAATACCTGGGGAGCTGAAGTGTCCTCTAGGTGCCCTGTTAGAATGTGGGCACATGGAGGTCCTGGTCAGGCCCATCTCTCAGTGTGTCCCCAGGTGCACAGACCCACCAGGTGGTCTCCTCCCCAGACCTGGGATGTACAATTGAAGCAGACATAAGTGGTGGCTGGAAGAACACCCATGTTAGCTCCCTAGCTGTGGGGTAAGAGCTACCACTGCAAGGAAGCCCAGATGATAACTACTCCCTTTCCTCATTGGCCAAGATAGTAAACAGAAAACTTGTCTAATTGGTCTTGTTGATCAAAAAAAAAAGGAAAAGAAAAAACAATTGTATTTGTCAGGGTTCTCCAGAGAGACAGGACTAATAGTATACACACGTAGATAGGCATGTGAGAGGAGATCTATTAGAGGAATTGGTTCACATGATTATGGAGGCTGAGACGTGCATAATGACTTCTGCAAGCTGGAGAGCCAGGGAGGCTGGTAGTGTCGCTCAGTCTATGTCTGAAGGCCTCAGGGAGCCGATGGCGTAATTGCCAAAGGCCTGAGAACGTGGGGGGCTGCTGGTGCAGGTCTCGGAGTACAAAGGCCAGAAGACCTGCAGTTCTGATGTCCAAGGGCAGGAGAAGAAGAGAAAGAGAGAATTTGTCTTTCCTCTGCCTTTTTGTCCTATCCAGGCCCCCAGCTAATTGGATGGTGCCTGCCTACAATGGGTAAGGGTGAATCTTCCTTACTCAGTCCACTGATTCAAGTGCCAATCTCTTCCAGAAACATCCTCACAAATGTACCAGAAATAATGCTTCCAATACAGTCAAGCTGACACCTAAAATTAAGCATCACAACAACCAAGGTGGAATGGCAAAGACTAGCACTCTCCTTAAAGACCTGAAGGATGTGGAGGGAGAGGTAGAGCGGTCCCCATCATGTCCCCACTAATTAACCAGTCTGTCCCCTACAAAAGCCAGCAAGAGCTTGAAGAATGAGACAGTGGATTACTGCCAATGCAACCAAATAGTAGCCCCAGTTACAGATGTTGTCCACATGTGGCATCTTTGCTACAACAGATCAACATGGCCTGGACACATGGTATGTGGCTATTAATGTAGAGAATGTGTTTTTTTATTCTGATGAGAAAGGAAAATCAGAAATAGTTCATAATCCCTTTGGACAGGAAAGAGAATGCATTTATGATCTTTTCTCAGGACTGTATTAACTCTTCCACTCCATTTCATCAGTAAGATGGCAGTAGTGCGTCTGGGAATGGGCACAACAGGATCAGAGGGCACAAGTGAGCTGTACGAGCAGGTGGCTTAGATCCCTGTGTCTTCCACAGATGAACTGGTGCCTCTCCCTCAGCCATGTGGGGGGGTTCTCTCATGACTACCTGATGATGGAGGCTAAAGGTCTAGTTTGGTTCACGGACGGATCAGCTCGGTGTGTAGGTGCAAGCTGGAAATCCTCACCCATGCGCAGAGCTTTGGGACATTCATTGGTCTACACACTTTGGGTGGGAGTGGCCTGAGGTTAGACAGTGGTGACTGCTTGGCTGGTGGGTCAGGGCCTGGAAGGAGAGAGCTGAAAAGATTGAGGACAAGGAAGTCTGAGGAAGAGGAGCCACTGAAGGAGGGGATACCCACTGAGGATGGGTGCCAGCCTCCAGGACGCAGGATAAGCCCTAAATCCACAACCACAAGATGGCGATGCAGAGGCGTAAAGGTTCAGGATAACTGTGCAGGGCCATCCAGCCCAAAGATCCCGGTGGCATAGGTTGAGGCTATTTTGGGACTGCGCACAGTCCTGATTCCTTTGTTGCCCCACAGGCGTGATGCTGAGAGCACTCCCTGGTAAACCACCTGCATGCCAACCAATGGGAAGAATGCAGGGTTTTGGGAACCTAAAGTGAAGTAAGAGTGGCCCCACTTTCCATCATTCCCAGGGACTTACCTGGTGAATTGATGTTTCTTGGCCCCATAACTCTGGGTTCTATGGTTCAGAAGTCCTGGTTCCCAGAGGGGAAATGCATCCACCACAGGACATAGCAAGCATCCCACCAAACTGCAAACTATTGTTTCCACCTGGCTACTGCAGTCTTCCCATGCCAGGCGAGGAGTCACCATCCTAGTTGCGATATCTGACCCTGATCACCAGGAGAGAGGAGGGCTGCTGTCACGACACAGGGGCAGGAAAGCTTGTGTGGTACCAGGTGATCTGCTTAGATGCCTCCTGACACCTCTTGCCCAACCTCAATAGTAAACAGACAAGAACCACATCCATAGCTCAAAGGTGCATGGTGACCAGGTGCCCAAGCTACTCAGGATGGAGGGGTGAGCCACCTAACCCAGCAGAGGTGCTAGCTAGGGTAGGGATCTAGAATGGGTGGCAGAGGAGGGCAAAGATGAGAACCAGTACACCCTAAGACCAGCTGCAGTGGCAATAGTTGTAGTTTGTACCATTAACTTTTGTCTTAAAAGTGTATCCCAGGAAAAGAGCTCCTTAGTGTCTTGGGGGAACTGCTCCCAGGATGTAGTGGCCTGCAGAGGATGCAGACGTGCACCGCCCAGATCACCACCTCCAACCCTCAGGCTCTCACTCCCTGTCCTGGAGGCTGACTGGTCTCATCTGAGTCCCTCCCCAGGACTTGCCATGAAGTGAGCCATGTGGACCAAGGCCACATCCCCCTGTCCCAGGCAGCTGACATTTACCTGACCATGCAGGAGTGTTAAGATCTGTCCCTCTCACCCCAATTCAGGACAACCCTGCAGGGCCAGCCCAGCCTCAAGGCTCCCAATGGGATGAGCTGAGGCCTTTCTCGTGGCTGCATCACCGCTGAGCCTCTTCCACTGCCCGATCCAGCCTCCTTCACACCTCCTCGATGGCGTTCGCCCGTAAACCACCTGCATGCAGTTGCCGTCTTGGATTCTGCTTCCTGGAGACCCCACCTGAGACAATTGCCGTATGTGTTTTCCCAACTGGCATTTTTATTTACAAGCTGCAGCCCACTTTCAGTCTGGCAGGCAGGCTGGCATGAGCTAAGTCAAAAGGGAAAAGGAAAAGGGGAAGGAGCTGTTGTTGGGCTTGTCCCCTAATAATTCCATAGTCAAGTCTTGCATGAACCACAGGCCCTGTCTGTCCTCAAAGTCCAAGATCAGTGTTTGTCCTAGTGGGTCCCAAGGGCCACTCCCACTCTGACATCGAGACCATTCAGTTCTACACCCACCTCCATCTTTCTCCTGACCTCACGCCTGCCCCCTGGCATGTCAGGGCTGGTAAGGAGAGACAGAAAAGACTATCTAAGAAACAGCAGCAATCAGAAGTTACCAAGACGAGTGCTAATCAGCTGCACCAGGTATGAAGTTCAAGCTCCTTGCAAATGTTTTTCCATCATCTTCTCACAAGCCCCCATGGAGTGGGTCCCCCAAGGAAATCCTGCCGCAGACTTCTACCCCAGTGCCCTCCGCCTCTGGAAATCACAGTGGACCATGAATCCTCCTGTGTTGAGGAATGTATCAGGTCTGAAACTTAAAAAGCTTTTTGTGTGAACCAAACCTCTTCTCCCCACCCTAATGATGCCAGGAGCTGATTGCTTCGCTCTCAGCCTGCTGCTCCGCCCTGCTGTCTGCGGAAGCGTGTGCTGTGTGTGTGGGGGGGGGGGGGTGGCTGCTTGATGTCTCAGAAGAGCTGGGATGTTTAATGTCCTCATGTTTGGGTTTCCACTGGGCTTCTCTGAGGTGCTGGGTTTTCTTTAGAAGTCTTCAGAGAGCCCTGAACAGTGATGGTTCATCGACTCTGCTAGACCCTTCTTACCCCCGAACTCTGCACGTGCTCTGATTCAGTCAGAGTCCACTTTGCTTCCTCCCCTCCTTGCTCCCACCTCCTCACATTCATCTCTCTCGAGCTGCCTGACTCCTCTTTTGGGCTTAGCAAATGCAGAGCTGAACTTGGGGATTAAATGTGGCGGCAACTTGTTTTCATTTTTCCATTTTTAATTTCGGGCTCACTTCATTGAATTGCAAAGTGAAACGTCCATGTGACAGGAACAGAGCAGCTTTAAGATTGGAAAAGGAATGTGAAATTCAAATTCTTGTAGCTTCTTACTGACAAATGTCATGATCCACTTGGATGAAGCCAGCAGTGTTGGGAATGCAGCTCCCACCCTGCCCTCAGCTCCGCCTGGCAGCAAGGACTGAAGATTTTCAGGGGGAAGGACCAGTTGCAGCCAGTCCCTGAGCTGATCAGAACCAAGCTGAGAAGTTTATCCAGGGTTCCACACCCACCATGCATGAGATTTAGAATTCAGTCGTCTTGAACTTAGTGGTCGCTGCTTAAGAAACTGTCATTTTCTCTAGCGACTCTCTTTGTGTGTAGCCCATAGAGCAGGGAGATTTTGTCCAGCTTCATGAACTCCTCTTTCGTCCTTGGCCTGGAGCTGCCATGAATCCCAGCCGTCTAGTTCAACACCATGACAGTCTGCTTAACCCTTTCTCCCTGTAGAGCGACATACTGTTTTCACCCTACCTCCTTCCCCCGACCCCAGCTTGAAGCTGTTCTGCTTCAACCCACATGATGGATGTGGGTCCCATCCCTTCTTGAAAGGCACTGCTACTCCCTGTGTGCTAAGGGATATTCGCTCCATCCAGAGATGCCATCCATCAGTGAGACCTGAATACTTAATACTTGAAAAGTGATACCTTCCTGGGGTGAACTCAAGCTTCCCTTGTTCCCAACCCATTACCTCTGGGGAACCTTCCTGGGAGGCCAATGCTATAGCTGGGTCATCCCTCTTGTCCTGATCCCTACCAGTTCCTGCTTATTTTCATGTCCCCAACAGTGCACCATTGGGGACCTTGGATTATTGCTGCTGATCCACAATTGACTCACAAAGAAATTCCACTAGGGATGGAGCTTGAAAAATATGCTTCCAGTGATCTTACCCCAGCTTGTATTTTCCAGTTAGACAACAGTTTGGTTTATTATGTTATGATGTGAGGCTAACGATTCTTATATATATATATTTTGCCACTCCAGAACCTTTTAAAATCAGAGATCATTTCACATGAAATGTACACCTGATCCAAAACAGGCCATTGAAATGTGCCTTGGAAAATAGTAGCATAACCTGAACAATTCAAGTAAAAATGTCTTTATTCCTTCTCCTCTTGTGAAAGCCATAAGAATGGAGGAGTTTCATGCTTCCATTTTTTGCCAATGTAATTCTCAATTTAAGTTCGTGGGGATATTAATTTAACTGATGTACTGACCTCTTCTGAAGGCTGAATCTCTACTGTATCTCAGAATCCAGGGATGAGAAAAATAAGAGTTTTATCTAGACATGTCCTTACTTCCCAAACCTGTGAGACACAGGAGTTAAGTTCTCACTGGAGAGACACATGTGAGACCTAAAGATCCATTTCTGTCTGTTACATACTTTCTTTGTGCCCTGGTTTTGTGCAAACCCCCTGCTCCATCCCAATTACCCAACTATACAATGATATTAGAGTGTGATACTCACCCCCCTCTTGAGAAAAGGAACTAAGAAAATAGAGTTCTATGACAGTTGAGATATTTTATAGATATTTTGTAATGACTAAATATTGTCAGAGGGTCCATTCTAAATGGAATAGACAGTTTTTCATCCTAACTGAAATACAGAACTTTTTAGCTACAAATCTGACATTATTTGATTGTGATTGTAGTAGTTGCCTGTTGCTGCTGTAACTTTACCACCAGCTGATGGGTCTCCCCGGGCTAATGTCGAGGTCTCAGTAGGGCTGTGTTCCTTCTGGGGGCTCTAGGAGGGAATCTGCTCCCTTGCCTTTTCCAGCTTCTAGAGGCCTCCTGCATTCTTTGGCTCACAGCCCCTTCCT
>JAQIFY010004382.1:0-11806 GCA_028533085.1 Varecia variegata | reverse complement strand
GCACTTTCCACCTTTCTTCTTACAGTGCCATGCCATTTTCCTTCTCTCTCTTTCTCTCTTTCTTTCTTTCGCTCCCTCTCTCTTTTTCCCTTTAGAAAGTAAAATAAACTTTTTACTACTCTGTATCCTACAAATAGAAAAAAAGAAAATTACTCATTTAATTGAGTTTCTCAAATTTATGCTTTAGATTTGAAAAATATATTTCTGTTTTAATCTGCAGTTATATCACCTTTTACCTTTGTCTTTGTTTGGCTGCTATAGCAGAATACAACAGACTGAGTAATTTATAAAGCACAGAAATTTATTCTCTCATAATTCTGAAGACTTAAAAATCCAAGCTCCAGGCATCAATCATCATATGGTGTGGGCCTTTTGACTACAACTTCATATGGCAGAAAGGCAAAAAAATACAGTCTCACTCCTGCAAACCCTTTTCATAACAGTATTAATGCATTCATGAGAGGAGAGAACTCATGACCTAAATATCTCCCAAAAGGCCCCACCTCCCAAAATTGCTGCACTTGTGATCAAGTTCCTAACATATAAATTTAGTGGACACATTCAGATGATACCAACTCTTACAAAATGTCAGCGTTTCCACTTATTTTTCTCTTTTTCTTGATCAAGGTCTTCTAGAATTATGTTTATTTTATAATTTTCTTTTACTCCTGCCTCATAGAAGCCACATGTTTTTGTATCTTATTGATAATAAGAAATAATTTAAAATAAATTTCCGCTGTTTCCTGTTTTAAATAAATTTTAGATGTATATTTCTCTTTTTAAACTTATAATAAAATTCCCCTTTGCTGTTCTATAGTATTTTGATAGTTCATAGATAATATATTTTAATTTTTTTGTCTTTGCCAGAATTACTTATCATGAGATAAAGAGAGATCTCATTAAAATCATTCTGTGCTAACAAACAAGTATGTAGCTTGTCATTTCACTTTCAAATATTCATTTGAGCAATGTTGCCAGATCATTTCAAAAGAAATACTATGTAGTAAAGTTTATACACATATTAACCACACCAAACTGGCATAGTATCACATGGTGCAAGCCTCTAGATACTTGTGTGTGAATCCCTTCAGAGTATTTTCTTATTTCTGTGGCAGGAAAACTGAAATTCCAGACTCTCTTCTTAAAAAGAAGCTAGAATAAGGCAACTTTACCCATGGATATTAGCATAATCTTTCTCTGATCTACCCTTGAGAATAGGTTTATGTAGATATCTAATGATTTGATTTCTATTTCTTAGTTTGTTTTAATGTGTCTCTGCGGTATTGAAGTATAATTATCTACTTCCTTTAGGGCAATGCTTATACCATGGTGCCCTGCAAATCTTGCAGGTATTCACATAGGCCATACAGGAAAAGGCTTGTACAAAAGCTTATCTGAATCTTAGTGAATATCTTGTAATCCTCCTGGAATTTGAAAGGATGGGAGGCCTGTGAGTAGGTGGCACCTCGTAATCACCTACCTAATATTCCCTGTGAAGCTGTCATGAGAAAGTTTCTGATTATCTCCCCTCTTCTATTGAGATACTGGGCTTTCTGTCCTGTCCCCCTCAGAATAGAGCTGCAGACTATAAAACCTCTTAGCTGAAGTCTGGAATTGTCTCTTCAGTGATGAGCTATTCCAAACTCACGTTGCAGTCAATTGGCCCCTTTTGTATTAGTGTTCTTTGTGGTATGTGAAAGAAGGATTATGGTGACCTGGTACCTTTGGCTACTCTTCCTTTCACCTTCTATGTAAGTACTAAACTATCTGAATCTGAAAGTTCCCCCTTGTACCTTCATCAGGCAAATAGGTCAGGCCTTGGCCTTAGCCTTGCATTGCCTATCTTGGGTGATTGACGCCTGCACTACCACTTTCTTTGATGCTCTGAACTAAAGAATTCAATAAAATAATATGATTCCTAAAATTTCTGCAATAGAGATATAGCTTACAATTTTCAGTTTGGTATAACCCTTGGATCTTTAGTCATCAGGGAGGCAATAGGCAAAGGCCCATGTGTCTTCTGATTGTTCTCACGGACATTGGGTTTCTATCTCTCAAGTGATAGTGTTTTAGTCAGTTTCTAGTGATAGTTGTGATTTCCATTTTAAAATAATAGGTTTTATAATTAGCAAAAATGTCTCCAAGGCTATGGCAATAGGCAAAGCTGTTGGTTTTGGTTTTCATAGTAGTTGCCAACTTTTGCTTTTGCTAAATCTTCATGGAGAGCTGAGCCAGGGTCATTGAAATGTCAAATGTTATCTCAAACAAGAAGCCTCACCAAGCAATTTTTTAAATAATGTTAATAGTAATAATAACAATAAATAGGACATAGTGAGGACTTAATGTGTGTCAGGCATTGTACTAAGAACTTCATATGTATTCCTTCTTTTAGTCCTCTCAAAAACCTTATGAAAGATAGTTACTGCTATTGTCTCTACTTCAAATATGAGGAAACTGAAGTTTTAGTGAGGCTAGATTACATGGCTAAAGGCATACATCTAGTTAGCCAGGATTTGATAGCACTGGCCAAGTTGATTCAGAAATTTTGGTCATTGTGATAGTTTTATTTTTAAATAGCTATTGATATGTTGTTGTTCTGATTTTATCAATCAATATCCATGATATTGGCTTAGTATTCCAACTTTAAGTGTTGTTCTTTTTTTTTTTTTTTTTTTTTTTTGAGACAGAGTCTCACTCTGTTGCCCGGGCTAGAGTGAGTGCCGTGGCATCAGCCTAGCTCACAGCAACCTCAAACTCCTGGGCTTAAGCGATCCTACTGCCTCAGCCTCCCGGGTAGCTGGGACTACAGGCATGTGCCACCATGCCCGGCTAATTTTTTCTATATATATATTTTTAGCTGTCCATATAATTTCTTTCTATTTTTAGTAGAGACGAGGTCTCGCTCTTGCTCAGGCTGGTCTCGAACTCCTGAGCTCAAACGATCCACCTGCCTTGGCCTCCCAGAGTGCTAGGATTACAGGCGTGAGCCACCGCGCCTGGCCTAAGTGTTGGTCTTATATTTGTGATTTAATAAAGTCATTTTACAAGCCTGCTAATGTGAGAATAAACCATGGACTGTGGTGATCCCAGAAAGGGAAATGCTTCTTGGTTAGGACCTGTATGTGCAGCTAGATGGCATTCCCTGGCACTACCTCAATCTCCTCATTAAGTGGGCACCCTTCCAGTGGAACATCTATAAACATTGACTATGTGTTTAGAATGATCATGTGTGTGGCCTACAATATTCTTAGAAGAGAAAGAATGTTATATATATTATATTGTCCTTAGCAAGTAAATATAATGCATATTATTGAATTAGTGCTATAATAAATACTGAAGCTAAACAGATTTTCTGATCAGTTTTCAGTTATTGGAAGACTTCACCGATGAGACCAATCGCATTTCATTTAAATGGGATTTCATTGTTGATACCTTTTGACTATAATGGAGCTGGAGGGACATGTGTGTCATAAAGCTGCAAGGCCTGGAAGCCCCCGATCTTCAGTGGTTGCCCCAAAGATTTCTATTGTTAGTTGTCTACCACACAAGTCAGTGCAGTGGATATATCCAGGCCCAAATCTTTTTTTCCAAACAGGGCCCCTGTCTTAGTCTGTTGTGTGCTGCTATAGCAGAATACTGGACTGGGTAATTTATAAACAACAAAAACTTATGTTTTTACAGTTCTGGAGGCTGGGAAGTTCAAGGTGAAGCGGCCTGCATCTGGTGAGGTCCTTTATGCCGCATTATACCATGGCTACGTCATCCAATGGCAGAAAGGTAAGAGAGCATGCAGAAGAGCAAGAGGAAGCTGTACTCACCTAGGTAACAAGCCCATTCTCATGAAAACTAATCCACTTTTGCTATAACAACATTAATCCGTTCATGAAGGCAGGGCCCTCATGATCTAATCACCTCTTATAGGTCATCCTCTCAGCAATGTTGCATTGGGATTAAGTTTCCAACACAAACTTTGCAGGAATGCATTGAATCCATAGCAGTCTAAGAAAGGGATTTTTGCTCAAACTTGCATTTTACTCTTCTCACAGCTGTTTAAGACATTAAAGTGTGTCTGATATGTCTGATAAATTCTCAGGCACCCACATCTATTGCTTTAAAGTTGAAACTTTAATTTTGATGTAAACTTCAGAGTAGTTAAATGAACACATTTATTTCCTCCCTATCAAGTTTTGTCCTTCACTTGTTCACCCTGCCCAGACAAGCAGAAAAGACTTGCTATTTACAAAAGATAATAACCTGGCAGGGCCAACTTGCTTGCTATCTCAGGTCCCTGAGGTGATGCATTGTGCTGATCTTCTCAGGGTTCATTGCCCTTTATATGAGGCTCTCGAAGAGGGATTGCTTATCTCATTGGAATGTATCTCCAAAGCACTCTTGCAATGTGGTTAAGAGCACGGAATTTGGTGTCATAGAGTTGTGTGCTCTAATCTCTGCTACATCACTGACAAATGTGTACTTTGCATAAGCCCTTAATCTCTGAAATCTTCAGGTCCTTATCTATCAAATTGAGATAATGAGTTTCTATCACATGTGATGTTAAGTGTTTGCCATAGTGCTTGGCAAACAGTAACTGCTCAAAAATTGCTGGATGTTATTATCGTAACTAACATTTTGCTCTCCAACACACTTAAGGATATAGCATATACTCATAAATGACAGTGGCTCAATTAGTGGCAGTGATTCAAACTGAAGAGGAATGAGGCAAAGTCTCAGGGAGAAATAATTTGAAAAAAAGTCCAGGGGATTCTGAAATGTTTCCCAAAGGAAGTATGCCACCACAGGGGGAAAAATCATTGCATCAATGGTAAGATTTCAGATATTGTAGCACTGAAATTACTTGAAAATTTTAAGACAGCTAGGGAATTTCAAATTACCCATGAGATCTGGAAATGTCATTGTTTCTCAATATGTGGTCTGTGGATTACCTTCATCTTACTTGCCTAGGGAACTAGTAAAAAATAATACAGATTCCTAAGACCTTCCCCAACCAAAAGCTATTGCTATAACAGAATCTCTGCAGGTACGATCCAGGGCTACATATTTTCGACAAGCTTTCCAGGTATATTCTACTGCATTAAATCTGAGAACCATTGAATAGTTCAGCTCCACCTACATTAAAGGACAGTCTAGAGCCTTGGGGGAAATGATTTGTCTCTGACTGTAATCAATATAGCAATAATAATGATATATTTTGCAGAGCTCTTTGCTCTAGTATAGACAGCTATGGGAAAAGAAAATACCATGGGAAATCACAATAGAATATTCTGTTCACTTGTATTTGGGGGAGTCCTAACCCCATGAGGATAATTCCTTCTCAGTTATAAGCCTAGAGAAAGCAATCTCAATTTGACCCTTCATTCCACTGAACACTGTACCTGGCTTGTCTTCCTTCAAAACACCTCAGAGGATGTTTAATCAAGTCTACTCTCTGTTTACCATCTTTCCCATTGTTTGGACTATTTAGCTACTCAGTGCCTCCTCTTGAAGGTATTTTGACCTTACCTTATTGGGCCACAGTTTAGGCCGCAAACCCACGAGTATTCGTAGTGCATTCCAAGCCTTTATTTCTTCTTTTTTCATCATTGTCATCGTAGAAAACATTGCTAGGCAACTCCATTCTTAATCTCTCTCTAAGAGCTAAGATTTCATTTTTTTTTTTACTTTTTTCACAAAACAACCATAAGAACAATAACCAACAGTACAACAATCAAATAAAGACTTGTAACTCTCCCATGACATGCACCTGGTTCCTTTCAGTTTTCTCCTCATTTATTTCAGAACGGTGAGAAATAACAATCTCTTGAGCTAGTCAGGAAGGTGTTTGGGTTAAGACAAGTATCCTAGTTATTAACAAAGAATTGCTAGATAATGCCCCTTAATTATTGATTCATGGCTGAAGCAAATTTAGCACAATAATTCTGAAGATACTAAACTATCACTGCTATTAGTAGTGTTACTGTTATTGCTACTGCTACAACTATTACCATAACTAATACCACCACCAGTGCTACTACTGGTTAACATTTATTGAGTGCTTACATTATACTGTTTCAAGTGCTTTACCTATAATATAACATTTAATCCTAACAACAACAATATGAGTTAGGTTCTATGATTTTCACCATTTTTTAAGATGAGGAAATTGAAGTATAGAGAAGTTAAATTATTTCTGAATACTCATACAGCTTGTAAATAGTAGAACTGGATGCTTTTTAATTAATCCAATCTTCCATAAAGACAAAAATATTTTTTTCTCTGTAAATAGTCCTGGCCTTTGTGTATAGCCTTTTAGAGGGTATGTACAGTGTCTGATACATTTTGTCTATGACCTCCCTTATGCATGGGGGAGTTTTCTATCATAGATTTCATTGTTGGTTTAAGAAGTTCTTGGTTATATTATACTTTTTCTTGGTGAGAAAAACAGAGTTGGGCTTTTTACCAACATTCTTTATATTTTGAAAACTGAGACTTGAAGAAAGTAACCTGAAATTTGTCTTGGCAAAATCAAGACTATAACCAGACTAGAATGGACTAGAAGCCAAGCCTTCAGTATTCCATTATCAAATTAAAGATTAGCAGAGACAGGCAGAGGCAATAAAGTCTTACTGTAGGAACTATAAGGTCCACGCCATGGCAGTATTTTCTATCTAGTCATTCAGTAGAAACAAACAAATCACAATACAAATTTAGGTTGCAATGGCAATTAACTTCCTGTCATCTACTGTGAGATATTAATTGTATTTGTCATGTAAAGATAAAAAGAGTTAAAGACTTTTATGATCTTTGAAGATACAATTCATAAAACACTGATCTGTTCCTTAACAACCCAAACACATTTCTTGGTATTGAGCATTGCTTTTATCTAGCCAAATTGAGACTTGTGTTGTGTCCAAGTCAATTAATCAAAATGAAACTTATTGGGAAGAAAGGACAAAAAAGTGAGGAGACCAGCTGGAAATACAAATCCATGTTTATTTTCAAAACAAAATAGAAATGATAGAAATAGCCAGGTTTTGGAGCCTTGAAATATTTTGTGAAAACTGTATTTTGCAGGAGACAAAATTGAATTTAACTGGTAGAAGTAACTTCCTTATATGAAGGTGCATTATTAAAATCAATATGAGTTACCTTGGTGTATTATTGGACTGAGTGGTACTAGCAGAAAGAAACATAAAAATGAATTAACTGTAATGTCAGAAATATCACAGACTATCTGATATTTTGAATATGAGAACATGACTAAGGAGACCACAAAATCACTTCTTGACTTTGGACTTGTGAAAGAAGGCAATCTATTAATAATATTTTCGTGACATACTGATCCATTTAGACATGGGATATTTTGAAAGTGGACTGGAAGACGATAGAGATGAAAAACCAAGAAGTTTTTTTTCATTTGTATATGTATGATGGAAGATATTTATAATTCAGAGTCCAATGGAATTAGTCAAAAGCATATGTATCCAGCTAAATCAAGAGTTATATATTTAGCATCCCAGGTACAAAACTATAACAGTTGAATTTATACAAAATCTTCAGAAACACTTAGCTGACAGAGAGTATACTACTTGACTGATAATCATAGAACTTGAATAGAATTTCTGGAGACCCAAGGTTAGGTCTGCCATAATAACGGAAAGACAGCTGAGAAATGTAATCATAACTATGATTAAATGGTATAATTAATAATAAATGCAGAACTATTGAAAGATATGGAGAAAGCATTTGACATCATTTTGATGTTAGACTTATTGTATGAATTACTACAGGTTATAATACTGGGTTGAATAGTGTTTCCCTAAAATTCGTGTTTACCTGGAACTGGTAAATGTGACTTTATTTGAAAATAGGGTCTTTGCAGATATAATAGAGTTAAGATAAAGTCATACTGGATTAGGGTGGGCCCTAATCTAATGATGGGTGTCCTTACAAAAAGAAGGAAATTTGGACACAGATATACACAGAAGGAAGATGGCCATCTTAAGATGGATGCAGAGATTGGAACTATGCTGCCATGCCTCAAGTAGTGCCAGGGATTACCGGCAACTATCAGACACTAGAAGAGGCAAGAAAAAATTCTTCCCTAGGCTTTGGAGGAAGCATGGTCATTCTGACATCTTTATTTTGAATATATAGCCTCCAGAATTATGAGAGAAAAAAATTTCTGTTGTTTTAAGCCACTCAGTTTGTGGTACTTTGTTATGGTAGCCCTAGGAAACTAACATAGTTATGTTCTTTGAATTCTGGTTACAATATCATGTCAAAGTGAGAGAAGACTAATTTAACTTTGTACAACTAAGTTCCTTCAAGGAAAAACTCTTTAAAATTTTGATCCCAATGATGGCAAATGGAGATAATAACTAAAGATTTGAGTGTGTTCTTTGGGATGCCACATGAAGGGAATGACAACACCATACAGGAGAAAGCAGCACAGACCAATAAAAATATTGCCTGGGAGTCTAATGCTCCAACTTATCTGAGGCCTTCAACAAATGCTAGGAACATAAATAAGGACACTTAAAGCTAGAATGACCAACCATCCCAGTTTTCCCAGGACTGAGGGGTTTCCAATAACATGAGACTTTCAGTGCTAAAACTGGGACAGTCCTAGACAAACTAGGATCAGTTGATCACTCTATTAAAGCTATATACAGAACATGAGCTGGCCAAGAAAGAGATTTACTTGCTGATTGGAGTAGATCAGGTAATGTTTATAAATGATAGAAGGAAATCACAATTATTTAACTTTTAATTGACTCCTATGTTCTCTGTCAAGGAGAATTATTTTTACATAGAAAGGGAAAGAACAAACATGGCTACAAGGAACTTGAAATTAGTGGAGAGAGAGCACCTAACTGTATCAAATTAGTTCATATTTCATTCATTCAGCATTCAATGCACCAGGCATCATTTTTATGTCCTGGAGATTCACAGTAAGCAGCGTTTCTCACTGTCCACTTAGCACTCTGTAACCAGCAGTGGATGAATCTGAAACCCATCATTGACATTGTCTGTTCCCTTTTCTCCTCAAGCCACCCTACAGAACCTCTGAAGCCCTACTATTCTTCCATGCTGCCATCCTCCCAAGATTCATGACTGCCAGGATGCTCATCTCTAGAAAGGCCCAATTATTAGCTGTACTACCCTTCCAAATATAACCAGCTCCCTGCTCCTCTGGGTTTGCCCCCTGATCAGAGCCTCTACTTGCATTCTGGTCTTTGAATCTGAGTCCCTCCTTTCCTTTGAAACAAGCTCAAAACTCACCTCTTCCAAAAAGTTTTTCTTGATTGATCTCACTCTTATCCCTCATTATTTTATACTTTATCCCCAAAGTAATGTATTTACTAGATAAGTATATTAATTGTAACTACTACAATCACAATAGTAATTGTGTATCTTGCTCATGATCCATATGATGTACACTGATGTAGGCTGTCCGGGATTGTGTGTCTGACAGGAACCAAGGTGTGAGTTGCCAGAATGTAGAATTATCCTCTCTGTTCACCTGTGTTTTATCTTGTAAATGGTCTTGATTATTCCCTCCCAAAAGAATAGGTAGGATGCTTAATCGCTATCAGGGTATAGCAAGGATGAGGGCCAAGCATCCTGTTCTATACACTGTCTTGTTGATGACTAGCTAATTCATGGGGGCTGATCTTTCAAACTGATTAGAGTCTGCTTGCCTAAGATTACTTTGCCACATAGGGATGATCCCAGGACCTTTTTACATGACATACTTTCCAGCCTCTAGGCTCAAATGAATGACATTTCCAAGGCATTGACAGATATTGCATTGTTGAACAGTGCTGAAGGCTACTATACTATCTACTTTTTATTAGTGTTACCATATTAAAGGCTTATTCTCTTATGTATGCAGTCAAAGGTTTTTATGAGCATGTTTAATATAATTAAATGTTTCAGTATCCTCCTTATTATAAATTGGATGATGGGAAATTAGTAATTAGCCCAAAGCATCTCAATTTTTAACAAAAAATAATATGTCCTTGATTCTGAGCCAAATTCTAGAGTGATTTATTAAAAGCATAGTTTGTGAGCTGCTAGATATATGCAATTATCACTAGGGCTCAAGTTGGACTTACTAAGTCATACCAATGTAAACTAAAACATTTTTTGACAAGGTAACTAGTTACCTTGTCTAGTAAAATTAACTAGACTGTGATATCAGGAAAATTCATTAAATAAGCAAATCTTAACTTCATCAATGAGATTTGAGTTGATAATTTGATTAGGTATGTAATGAGATATATGTCAGAAATAGAGAAATGCAGCTAGTTGTTAGTACTATGGGGAGAATTATTAACTGTTCAAGTGGCCACACTCAAATGTCCTGATTAAAATATTGTTATTCTGAAGAGAAATTTACAGTGAGAAATCTGTCCTCAATCTGATTCTTCCATCAAGGCTTTCATGTTGTATGAAAGATATAAAATCTATATGTGTGAAGGAATTGAGAAGGTAGTAAATACATTAAAAGGCAGAATCAAGATATAATGTGATCTGAATATGATAGAGTGATGGCCAAATCTAAAAAGGTATGATTTAATATGATTAATTACTAGGTGATATATATTTGTCCAGAAAACCAACAATATGCATATCCATTTGAGAAATACAACAGCCTCTATGAAAAAGAGGCTGAAATATTTTCACTGGTCAGTATTAGTCAGTTCTAAGATGTGGCTCCTAAGAAAGATAATGAAACCTAAGCTATACTATGTTAATAAAAATGCAGCATCTGGGTGGAGCAATGTTATAGGTCCATAGTCTCATGGTCTTTTGTGCTTAACAGACCACACTGGAAGTACTGTGTTAAATTCTGAACCCTTTCCTTTTAAGTGAGTCTTTCTCTTTCATTCCATACCTCAAGGCAAAAGTTTCAATTTCATCTGGAAATTACTAATTCCCAAATTTACATCTCTGGCCAAAACCTTTCTTTAGTTCTCACATCTACATTTCTCTATTTCCAGCTGCTTACTAGATGTTTCTAGTTGGTTGTGCACTTGACATCTCAATTTCAAGAAATCAAAAAATAAATAAACAAAAAAAGAAAGGAAGGAAGAAGGAAGGAAAGGAGGGAGGGAGAAGAGGGGAAGGGAAGGGGAAAGGAAAGGGAGGGAAGAAAGAAAATGGAAGGAAGAAAGGAGAAAGAAAGAGAAGAAAAAGAAAGAGAGAGAGAAAGAGACAAAGAAACAAGGAAAGAAAAAGAAAGAAAGAAAGACAAAGGAAAGAAAGAAAGAAAGAAAGAAAGAAAGAGAGAGAGAGAGAGAGAGAAAGAAAGGAAGGAAAAAAAAAAAGAAAAGAAAAGAAAAGAGAAAGAATTCAAAACTTATATATGTTTTCAGAACCAGATTGAGAAACCATCCGGGCTGGGAAAACTCTGTTGCTGATGTATGAGGCCTAAACCAGCAGAGCATCCTGGGATGGGATAGGAACATCAGACACTGCAAGTAATTCCTAGAAATTTTTATTTTTTTATTTTTTTTTTTTTTGAAAAATTTTATTTATTTATTTTTAGAGATGGGGTCTTGCTATGTTGCTCAGGTTGGTCTTGAACTCCTGGCCTCAAGTGATATTCTTTAAATTTTTTAAAAATCTTTTTTTTTTTTTTTATTTCAGCTTATTATGGGGGTACAAAAGTTCTGCATAGATATATTGCCCATGTCCCTCCCAATCCCCCGAGTCCGAGCCTCAAGCGTGTCCATTCCCCAGACAGTGCACATCGCACTCCTCCTGTAGGTATACACCCATCCCCGCCCCCACCCCCGTC
>JAQIFY010004381.1:0-11806 GCA_028533085.1 Varecia variegata | reverse complement strand
GACGCAGTCACTTGCCAAGGCCACCCAGGTGGGGACGTGGCAGGGCAGGGATCCGAGTGCGGGCCGCCTGGTCCCGAGTGCTGTTTTAACCACGCACTACGTTTGGCTGCTTGAGGATAACGGGTAGCCGTGGGCAAGAGGATTCTTACTTCCAACGTAACGTTGTGTATTTGTTTCTAAAATTTTAAGAAAAATGCATAATATGATGTTAGAATCCTCTTGCCTCAGATTTCACGGGTCACTGTCTGAAGAGCAAAGTGCGTCGGGGACGAGACCCCCCGTCCGCACCACCACCACGGCCACCGCTGGTGCTGGCAGAGAACTTTCTCCTGCATTCCCCAGCGAAACCCGGCGTGGAGAAGGCGGTCGGGGAGGACTGGGCGAGGGGACGATTTCTCTGGAGAAAGTGACACCACTCCTCAGGGTTGGAGACAAGATGGGGCAGCTTCCTTCCTGCCCTAAACCTTGTGAGGGGTTTCAAGGGGCCCCCGGGGGGCTCCCAAGTGGTTCTCTGCAGTCGAGGGGCACAGCCATCAGGCCCGTCTGGGAAGGGGCCCGTGGCGGTGGCCTGTGAGCGGGGCCACCCGTGTGCTCCGGTGTCAGAGCCAGGCCGGGGCAGCTGCTCTGCTGGGACTGACCTCGTCCCAGGAGTGTGTCCAGGAGAAAACACGAGGGCAGCACAGAGGAGGCAGTGTGGGGTGACCCTGGACCCTTCCATAGACGGCTGCCCACGCGGGTGAGAAGAGACCTCAGAAGGCGAGTTCAGAGGTGCACTGGCCGAGGACGGTGGCCAGGTTTGAGCAGGGGTGCCAGGCGGTCACCCGCAGTAGAGACACCCACCGAGCTCGAGGAATCCACCAGGCACAGGGATGCTCCAAAAAGACCAAGACGTCCCCTTTAACTTCTGCCAGGCCCAGTGAGCATGGCCCCACCCCTACCTGCCGGGGCAGGGGACAGGAAAGCACCTGGTGCCTGGGGCCCACAGCCCTCCCTGCTCGGGGCCCAGGCAGAGGGCCCGGCAGGGGAGAGCAGGTCAATGCGAGGTTGGGTCTGCAGTTCTGTCATCCAGCCCTGTGTAACGACTGGGTCTGGACTCGTGCCTCCAAGTAACAGAAGAACAGTGACATCTTAGAGCGAACAACAAAGTCACTGAATTTTTGACCCACCCGAATTTGCATCCCCGAGAAACCCCTCTCAATAAGGTGTAAAGGGACAGACAGAAAAATTAAAATGTCTTCCGTTCAAGTCTCCGTGTGGCTGCTGCCTCCCTCTGGCTACGGGAACGTGAACTCTGCTGCCATGAACTGCCTGAGCCACCAAATCCCACTGCCTCTTAATCTTCCTTCCTGAGAACAGGGAAGGTTTCCTCGAGGGGAGTTCACTGTCTGGCGGGGACAGGAGGCAACTGGAGGGCTCCACACTGGGACGGCCACGGCAGTGGGCAGGTGCGGGACGAAGGGTCCTCACCATCACAGCACGGCAGCAGAGAAGGTGACATGGCAGCTGGAGCTCCGCTCGCTCCAGTCCTCCCCCCAGTCGGTGCCGCTCCCTCCTCCCGACTCCTCCCAGACAACCCGACCCGTCAGTGCAGCAGAGGACGAGCCAGGACTGGCCAGGGGACCACGGGGACAGCACCTGACTTCCAGTTTCACGTCTCCGGGCCTCAGTTTCCCCACCACTGAAAACAGAATGTCATCCTTTTAAAGTCTGACCGAAGGAGATCCAGCGGTCGTGGAAGTGAAAATGAAACTCCTTTATAAAAAGCCATTTTTCCCTGTGCAGCATTTTACAACGTATGATACAGCTCTTCTGTGTAGTCTCGTCACTTAGTCACAAACAGCCTGTGGCACCCACTGTGTAGGGGGCCCCGCGCCAGCAACTGAGCCTAGAAGGGCAGAGGAGACCGAGGTCTGGTCCTCAAGGAGTGTCCAGGCCAGCAGAGCCGGGCCCGGCCGTCCCCTCTCCAGCGGGGACAGTGGGAACCTTGGGCTCACACGAGGCTCGGGGGAGGGTCCTGTTCCCCCTCTGGGAAGCCGAGTCCTCCCGCACCCCGACTCTGTCGCTCATAGCTGTGAGTGTTCTGGGGGACAGACCCCTCTCCCTTGTACCCACTTAAGAACTGAGTAGCAGGCGTAACACTTGGGCAAAATGGAAAAGGTAAGGCGTCCTTCATCCCACTCTTACGACAGAGGTAAATGGTTATTCCTTTCTGACAACCAGAACATATAAATCGGCTGTTTCTGTCACTGTCCCGCTCTCAATCAGACATCGGGAACCACGTGTGAATTCACTTCCTTTTATTCTGCAAGAATTGCCAACACGGCACGCTCACAAGAGGTCTGAGCAACTCCCAAGTTCTGTAACTCCGTGACACAGGCCACACGACAGCCCAGGTTTAAAACAATGCCTTCACCGTTCATTTGCTATATTTCTTGAATGCCTACTGTGTGCCAGCCAACGCTCTGGACACTAGAGTGTGGCAGTAAAGAAAAAGTCCCTGCGCTCACAGAGCCTGCTTTCTAGCTGGAAGAGAAAGGCAATGAGCCTGTTAGCGCGTAAGTGAGACATCCTGAGAAGGAAAACATGGGGAAGGGCAAGGAAGGGCTGGGTCAGAGGTGACATCTGAGCAGAAACCAGGAAGTAAAAGAGGTGCCGGTGTGGTTCTCTGCACGCCAGGCAGGGGAAGAGCAGGTGCAAAGGCCCTGGGGTGGTGGGGGCATGTCTGGGATGCGGGAGGAGTAGCGAGATGACGAGTGGGGCCACAGGGCGCAGTGGGAGGGCACAGAGGCGACAGCAGTGCACGCTGAGCCGGCTGGTGAGCTCCCTGGAGGGTCGGGAGAGGAGAGGTAACAGATCTGCCTTACCTGTGAATAAAGGACCACTCCTGCTCTGTGTGGACAGGCCTAGGAGGGTCAGGGTGCAAGAGCAGGAGCAGGGAAGTTACTGGAAGCTTCTGCCCAGTGCAGGCAAGACATGGTGGCTGCTCGGACCAGGGTGTAAAAGTGGAGACGGTGGGAAGATATCAGATTCTCAACACAGTGTCAAAGTGGAAGCCGCGCTTGGTGGCTCATGTGCGCCTCTAGTCCCAGCTACGCAGGAGGCTGAGGCTGAGCCCAGGAATCCGAGGTTACAGCGAGCTATGATTAGGCCACTGCGCTCCAGCCTGGGTGACAGAGCGAGACCTTGTCTCAAAAAACAAAAACAAAAAAACAAAAACCAAAGGAACAATAAAAAAAAAAACCAACGTAGAGCTGACAGCGTTTGCTGATGGACTCAATGCGGTATGAGAAGCAAAGAAAGGGCCTGACCGAGTGGAAGAGCAGTTGCCCCTCATGCAATCAGCCCTGCTGCTCTGGACGTGTGAAGCTTCAGATGCCCACTGGGCATTTCAGTGTAGACGCTGCGTAGGCCGTGGCTATGTGGGTCTGGAATTCGGAGGAGGTCGGGAGCAGAGGTATTCATCTGGAAGTCACCAGTGACAGACGGCGTGTAAAGAAAGCCCCAAGCCTAGATGAGCTCTCTCACGATGAGTGAAGACAGAGAAGAGGTTTCAGGACTGAGCCTTGTGCACTTTAAAATTTAGAGGTCGGGGAGGTGAGGAGGACCCACAAAGGCGGGTGAAAAGACCCCGCCTGTGAGGTGGGAAAACCAGGGTGCGGGATATCTCGGAAGCCAGTGAGGAAAGCATGTCATGAAGAGAGGAGTGAGGAACCAGGCCTGAGTCCCTGCTTTACTGATAAGGGTCCCTGAGTACCTGGAAAAGGGAAGGATGTGCTTCAGGACCCAGCGCGGGTTCAGTAAGAAAGTGCTAGGGTCAACTAAGTGCCCCGGCTGGTCCATCAGAGAAACGTGAGGACACAGTGTATCTACAAAGACACGACGCAGAAGAACAGTCTGAGCAATGACAAGCAGATGAACTGGAAACTGCTTGACCGATGACATGCCAGGGCACACATAAGTGAATCAGTGTCAACCCAGAGGAAATTTCCAGTGCCATGTCACTGCGCTCTGTCCCGGGCCTGTTCAATGTATCAGCAGCTTTTATCGGTGGCAACGACACTCGACTGCAGTCAGAACAATCCAGGCGGCTTGTTGAAACAGAGCACCCCAGTGCCCACCCCGGACCTGTTCAATCACGGTTTCCCCGGGTGGCGTGGGGCCAAAGGGACAGTCTGACTCAGGGGAAGGAATCGAGGGAGGAGGCTGATCAAAACGTGCAGCTGAAACCAAGCGGAGCGGAACGGGGAACATGCTGGATGGCAGGTTCGGGCCCTGGGCTGTCTCGGCAGTGGAGAGGTGGGCTGACATGCCACTGTGCACACGGGGAGTCCTGCATTCCACTCTGCAAATCAGCCGGCCGTCACGTGGATGGGGTAAACCAGCCGGCTCTGCGACCAGCTTGGGACTGTCAGCGACCAACGGTGGATCTCAGCTGTGCTGACGCCAGGAGAGGGGAGCCAGCTCTCCACGGCCCCTCGACTCCCTCTCCAGGTACAGAGGACACACCAGAGGGGTCAGAGATGCTCGTGTGAGGACCACCCAGAGAGAAGCGACGTGTCTGCAAACGCAGGGGGAACCAGGCCTCCACCCTGAAACTCCTCCAGGGCTAAGCGTGGAAGGACGTGTTCGGTGGGATCCAACAGTACCGTAGATCCAGGATCAATGAGCAAAAACTAGTGCGACACGATTAGACTTTGGCAGAAGGAAGGTCTTTGCAACAGTAAGGGCCAGCCAGAGAGGGGGAATGGTGAGTACTTTGCTGTGGGAATTGTTAAACACACACACTCCTCACTAGCACTTACTGCAATGTACTATGTACACGTACGCATGTATCTTACGTGTACGTGCAGACCCTTCCTACAACTCGGTAAATCCCACAAGCACTAAACTGGGTCCCTCCATCTTCATACCCCTGGAGTCCTGAATAAGCCTGTTCCATGCCATGTGCTCAATAAATGTTATTTGAGCGAATGAGCTGACTATGACCCATGTTGCCAAGGGTGTCGTGGAAGTGACTCACGCCACCTGACTGTTAATGTCCCTTCCAAACAGCAGGTCCTACGATCTCCGAACACCTGCACACAAGCAGCTTCCCCTGGAGACACATCAGCCTTTGCGTCTTTACAGTTGACTTGGATCGTAGATAAAATGAATTATTTAAATTATCATGTCTGATGTTCAACTGCAATATTCGCTCTAGGTTTAAAACTCAGACCGATATTAAGGAAGTGTGAGGGGTCATCATTTTTGCCTGCAATGCTTCTGTGCTCCATAGAAATATGCCGAAAGCCACATCTAGTAAGAAAATCTGATTCTTCCAGTGGAAATCTGATCCTTCCAGCTGTAACCCAGTTCAGGGATTCACCGTCCAGGTCTCTTTTAAAGTAAAGGTGTCCACCTCTGGGTCTGGGGGATTTTCTGGGACACGGGCTGGTACTGCCAGCTCAGCAGGTGCACACTGTCCACCCCCCTCCGCCCGGCGGGGGCTCACCTCGAAAAGTCACCCCATCAGAGGCCTGGCCCGACTCCAAAGTCACCCCAAAGTCACTTCGACAGAGCAGCCTCGGGAGTTACCAAGGAGATCAGTGCACAATGTCACATCTTCCTTGAGAGGCCCCAAAACAAAACTAATTCTCTGGTCCATGGATTGAAGCCTGAGACTCTCCTAAAATCTGAGGCCGCCTTCAGAGCCACCATGTGCTCTTGCCCCCACGTAGGAGTGGCCGTGAGACAGGGGTGGGTCGGGGGTGGGCGGGAACCACGTCTGCAGGGAGCTCGTGCCCTGTGGCCGGCACACGCCGAGGACCGTCTCATCTGATCCTCACAGCAGTCCTAGGAGGCGAGACTGGCATCCCTGCACGCACGGGAAAGGGCATCTCCGAGAGGCTGGCTCAGCCGCCCCCGTCACACCATGGAGTGTTTCAACGCAGGTCTGTTCAGCCCTGAGTCAGCTCGGGCTCCCATCACGAACACCCCAGGCTGGGGGGGCTGGGGGGGCTCAAACAGTCGACATTTACTCCTCTCGGTGCTGGAAGCTGGAAGCCCAAGACCAAGGTGCCAGCAGACCCAGCGCCCAGGGAGGGGCCTCTTCCTGATCACGTCCTTCCCCGGCAGGGCGAGGGAGACCATCTCTCTCCTGTCTCTTTCGAGAAGGCTCTGGCCTCATGGCCTCATTACCTCCAGAAAGCTTCACCTCCAGATATCACCACCCTGGGCACGAGGGCCCAACATATGAATGTGGGGGGACACAAACATTCAGCCCAGAGCGAGCCCCGAAGCTGTGCTCTTGCCCCACACGGCCACCCGGGCAACCTCCACAGAGGTCGGATCACAACACTCCCTCGTCACAACGGCCCAGGGGCTTCCTCTCCAATTTCCAGTATATCCCAGCTGCCTCCCGGTCTGGCCTCTGCCTTCCTCCCTTGCCACACACTCTACCTCTTCCTGCACTTGTCCTCTCCCTGCCAGTCCTGCCAGGCTTCCTGCTGCTCCCTGGCATCACCGAGTCCCTGCCTCGGGGCCACCACGCTTACTGTTCCCTCTTCTGGAATGCCCTTCCCCCAGCACTCTGCGGACCCCTCTTACGTCCTCCAGGTCTCCCTCCCACGGCACCTGGTCAGGGAGGCTGTCCCCAACTAGACCATCAGAAAGAGACGCCTCTTCCCACCACTCCCTACCTAGCCCCGCCCTGAGCTTGCTGTTCCTTGCCCGTGTTCACAGCACCCGGACGCACACGCTTGGCCACTCGACTCTCCTCCTAGTGACCCACTAAAGCCAGCCCCACGGGGCAGGGCTCCGTGTCACTCACCGCCGTGGGCCCCACGCCCGGGCCCAGAAACACCACCTTTACCCTCTGCTCCCTCTACTGGTCCCTGCTCACGGAGTCCTGCTACGTAGTAGCCAGTGACCTTGGCCAGGCAGCTTTCCGTCGCAAGGAGATGTTTCTATTTCCTGATAATGGCCTTGACAAGGGACTGCTCTTTCATCCATGCCTGAGAACACGCCACCCCCCTGCGCTGATACACGGATGGCACTGCCAGTTTTAGGAGTCTGTGATCTTATCAGAGGCATGAGAGACAACTGATGAAACAGAAAGACAATTGTATCTCATAAAGAGCAAACCAAAAAAACTTCAAAATGACCAACCGCTGTTTATTGCTAGAATAGACAATTAGCTCATTTAAGGCCTTCCAGCACTTTTTCAAAGCGGACAGAAATGGACTCTTATTAAAGGAGTTATAAAAAGCTGTGCTATCTGGCATTTAACCAACCCGAGGGCTTCTGGAAGGGGAACCTCTGAGATTCCACAAATCTCCAAGCTCAGCACGGGATGCAGCACAAGCCGATCGCAATCCGAGAGGAGACCAGTATTTAGCGTCAAAGTTTCTGGAGATCAAATCATCTCTGCTGTGGGAACGTCACTTGTGTCACTTGTCCTGTGCAATCACTGCCTCAAAACCCCAGTTTGCTTCGGCGACTCCAGGTTGCCGAAAGCTGCTTTATTCCCCACAAAACATTTTACATTCCGTAGAAGCATTTTGCAAATAAACAGAGGACGGTTTGTTCTCAAAACTCAGGATTTGCTTTGAGCTTTGTTTTATGCAGCGGATCTGAACATTGTTCTAGATGTGGAAATTCCTCCTGGCACCCAAAGGGCTTTTGTTTCCAGAACGTCTCAGAATTTCTCCTTTCTCAACACTGATCACTTCAAAGGCCCCTGACTCCGGGCCAGGGTCGGGCTCAGAGGGTGAAACACCTGAGAGACACGAGAATGGTCTTCCGGGGAAATTTAAGCTAAACTGCCAGTTCACGGCAACTTTTAACCAATCGATATAGCCCTCGCTCTTACACGGTGGAGGAGGACAAAGCTGTATTGCACAGCCAAGCACTGGGATAGATAAACTGCTGCAGGTGATTTCCCTTCCAAAGAAGGAAGAAAAAGGGGTTCCTGTTCGTTTTTGAATTCCAGTGGTGGCCTGGGTAGGGAAGCTGGGGAGAACGAGTTGGAGGCAGGGCAGAGGCGCGACACAGGCTCTCATGCGGGTGCTGCCCAGAACGGTGCATCTCCCCTGTGACATGGAACACGCCACCCCGTATCTCCAGATTTTTTCCCTTTTATTATACTGTATTTGATCATAAACTGAATATTTCTTAAGACTTACAAACCAGCAGCCCAAATTCCCATTCTTTAGCATTAATCATGAGTTTACTTGATAGTCACACATGAATTTATATCCCACTTCCTTCATATCACATACTAACAGTTTATCATACAATGCTCACACTAAAAAACCATTTTTTATGGCTTGAGTCATCCTCCAAAGGGTTTTAAAAAAAAAAAAGCAAAAGAGAAAAAAAGACTATATGTAGTTTAGTGATATTTATAATCATTACTGAAATTCTTGTGCCCAAGTCGGGGAACAGCCCATGAAACATGGATCTCTGGCCCCCTGATCAAATTCCAAAGTGCACTCTCTGCCGTGCATTTGTCTTGTTACTTCTGTAGTTATTTGGATGCAGTGATCGACTCAGACACAATTCCTAGAGTCTTTGAGAATATGACCATTTATTTTCCACGAACACTTTTTCTCGTTAAAGAACCATGATTCTTTGCACTCTGCAGTTGCCAAAGAGGAAAAGGAGATAATATATAACGTGCAGCCTCTAACAACTCAAATATGTGCATTTTCATGATATTCAACTTACTTTTTCATTCCATGCCCACAGTCCAATTCCAAGAAATGTTATTCCCAAAAACTGCAAGAAGAAAGACAGAAAGCAGTGTAAGTACACAGGTAAATGCCACATTTTCACTCATGTAAATAAGAAAGTTCTCGATCCATTCCTTTGTCACTGTATCTGGCTGGGAAATAACTTTCTCTAAAATCTGAATATCTATCTTTACCAGGAAAATAAATACCATAGTCCCCTTGCTTAATTTTTTTTCACATTAGGGGTATTTACACCCTTGCTTAAAATTATTACAACATTAAGAAGAGCTGGAGTCACATAGGTGCTTAAAAGTCATCCATATAATGAAGAATAATAATTAGGGAGGATCCTGATAAAACAAAAGGTTTCCAATAATGCTGAGCACTGCCTTTCAGGGCAGCAGAGGAAATGGTGGGGCCCCGACAGGGTGAGGCGGGCGTGCGTCAGGGACTGCAGAGCAGAGACGAGGGTCTGGAGGAGCTGGTGACCCTGTCTTTACCATCGAGCCACTGTCAACGCCCAGTGAGACAGGGCACACAGAGCCCCCCGGTGTCCCTCAACAAGCTCTTGATCACACCTTCAAAAGATAATAAGAATCTCATCAAGTCCAACATAACTCAAAGAAAACTTCTAGGTTCTTCCATTTTTCAGAAACATCAGTTACTTAAAGTGTAGTTCAGGACTTCCACCCCTCCTCCTGGTCTCAGCTCAGCTCTCTGCCCTCACGCACAACATGGAACACATGAATGACACACGTGATCGCGTTCAGCACCCAGCACCCATTCAGGGGTGCATCTCACATGTGCCCACAAACCGCACAGCTCTGCTGATGAGCCGCAGGCAGGGGGGAGGGGGCTGTTGGAAGGGGAGCAGTTGATAACCAGGGAAGACTTTCCATTCTAATTAGTTCTTACTGTGCTCCATCCACTCTGAGACACACATTTTTCCTCACATGCTAACATCTCCGAAATTGGGATGGTCTTAAAATCGATGGTATCTCATTGTTTTTTTCCCCCGTGATGATACTTAAAATAATGGTGTGTTTTATTAATCAGGGTGTCACAGACTTGAGGACACTTTGTGCAGGGCTGTCCACCCACGAAGAGCTCAACCATCACGACTGGGTATAATTGGCCACGAGGAACGAGACATCTCGGTCCTCATCTTTATTATCAATAGCGACTCTGCATTTCTTTTCCAAACATTGGAGAGAAAAGAGAGTGGGCAGGTTGACAAGCAGTTTCGGTCGATGGCAGCAGCACACGCTGTTTATTTTACTAACATCTTGATCAAGTTAAACGCCAGGAAAATTGTCCACCGAGAGGAGTGCACAGAGAAGAAGGGAGGCTGGGTTTTTTTTTTTTTTTTTTTTTTTTACAGTTTCAAGGAAATCTGAGAACTGTCCACCTGGCAAGGGCTTCGCCAGTCACAGCAGGGAGTTGCTGACACTTTGCAGGCAACAAATCCGAGTGTGACTGAGACAACAGCAAGAGCAGAGGGAAAAGAGCAGACTGGAAACAAAGCATGAGCTACTCCATACGTGGGGGTGTTTTCAGAAGCACTTCCCAAGGCCCCCGCCAGTCTCTGACACCGAGGCAAGCGAGCATGTGACGCGTTCCGGGCCCTGCACAGAAAAGCCTGCCCCGGGATTGGCAAAAACCAAAGCCACCTTTCTTCCTCCCCCCACTCCTACAGGGGAGCTGCCCGAGAAGTATTTAGAAAGATTTCTTGTTTCCGCGTCCCGGCAGACACACCGTGGTCAGCCCCTCTGCCGCCCCGTCAGAGCAGTATTTCACTTCGTGTTTCAGATCTGCAACAACGAACGATTCCCCCAATGACCCAAAGCTACTTGGGACTCTGAGGTACAAAAATAAAACAATGCAGCATGCTACTCTCACAGGACAGAGGACAACTGACGAGTGAAGGCACAGATCTAGAAAGCGTGGGGACAGTGTCAGGCTGTGACTTCACTCGCTGGCATCAAACTCCTCCAGTGACGTGGCCGACCTAACGCTGCAGCTTCTCCTGGACGAACATTTGGCTGTCTTCCCCGATGCCGCATTTAGTCGCAGTGTCACCACAAGCAACGGTGGGACGCTGTGGCACCGGGTGCTGCTGAAGATCCTGGGACGTGCAACCACAGAGGGCGCCTGCCAGTCGCTGCCATTCACTGGTCGCTGCCACTCGTCACACATCGTGCTTGGTGCTCCGTCTGCGATGTCTCTCAAGCTTCTCAACAATTTTACTTTGAAACAGGCACTATCATGACTCCCTCTTTAGGAAAGAGGGACACGAGGCCCAGGGGGTTTCAGTAACTTGTTCAGCCTCCAAGTGGGGCAGCGGAAACTCAAGCAAGAAGAGTCCAAGTGTCACCAGCCCTGGTAAGTTCCCGCTTCCCCCAGGATGCAGACGGCGGAGGCATCCAGGCTGGAACCGCATGGCACACAAGTGGGACATCATACCTTCCTCTCCCAGCAAGCAAAGGGGTGTGACCGGGGTATGGAGAGACAGAAACCTCGTCTCCACGTAAAAACTGGCTGCAGAACACAAGTTCTCCACCCTGGGGTCAGCAATGGAGCAAAGCAGAAGGACCCAGGAATTGAATGCAATGGTGGGTCCACTCTCTCCTCTTTAAATAAAGTTCTCCCCTCTCCTCTGGGCACTTTGAACAATTTTTTTCTTTCATGAACCATATAAATAGCTTGAGAACCAGTGGCTTTCCAGAAAGAAGAGAGAGAAAAAGAATAAGAGATTTAAAGACTCACAGACAATTTCCTTTACCATCTTGCTCCTGTATTTCCTGCTTTGATGGTGCATTTCCAAACAAGGGTTTAAGGATTTGGAAAAAGAACACAACTTGAAGTTAAGGAAAACACTCGATACCTGAGCAAGCAAGCAAGCAGTGCCAACGGAGCCCGGGCCTCAGCTCGACACATACCTTCGGTGCTACGTCACCAGCAACGTCCTCCCCGCTACTCTTAGGCCATATGTTTTGTTTTAAAATCAAGTTGTTCCAGCTCCAAATAATTAAACAGAGAAGAGCCAAAAGACAGACAGGCACGCAGCACTGGAGGCAGATTCAGTTTCCCCTCCC
>JAQIFY010004380.1:0-11806 GCA_028533085.1 Varecia variegata | reverse complement strand
AGAGTGCAACAAAGAAAGATTTGTGACCCCAATTTGCAAGAATGTAAATGCTAATCAAACGGATTAATATTATTGCAAAATTCTTGAACCTCTCTCTTCTTTGTGAATATATTTTTTAAAGTTTCTAAACTCCTAATGTAAGAATTGATTCAGGCCATGAGCATTAGTGGATGAAACCACTAGACCAAAAGTTGATGGGTTACTTTGTAATGGCAGAAGCACGATGTTGCCACCTGAACCTGCGGGCCCCTGCTGGTGTCACTAGGAGGAAGACACCTGAACACCGTGAACCTCCTGAGATGACACAATGGGAAGCACTCAGTGCCACTTCCAAAGCATTACTGTCCTCCCTCCTATTAATCTGAACCTAATCACATTTTAAAGCTAACTTTTGGGAAATAACAATGGAAAGAGAAATATGTTAACAACGCCATTGAGAAGCAGGCAAATCTAGAACATGAAATATTCTACGAGACAGCTGACTAGCTTCTTCACCATGTCAGTAGTCTGTGTGAAAAGGAGGAGGAGGCTATTCTAGATTAAGTAATTGTAGGAGACACAGTAAGTGAATCTAATGTGTGGACTTTTTTGGATCCTGAATCTTATAAACCACCCATAAAAGGGCATGCTGAGATGATTGAGGAAGACCGAATATGAACTGTGTTCGAGATGGTACAAGGAATTATTGGGAATTTTTTGGGCAGAATAATAGAAAATGTCCATATTTTTAAATGAAATATGGTAGAGAGAAGAGACTTCAAGTTTGAATTTGTTTTAAATACTTCAGCAAAGAGAAAAGCAAAGAAACTAAAAGGCTGAAAAGAAACATTCTGTGAAATCTTGAAAATTGTTGAATTTGAGGGATGGGTGCATAGCACTTCATTGCACTATCGGTCTGCTTTTGGATATGTTTGAAATTTGTCATTAAAAAACGTCTAGCCCTCACCATGAAACCATCTTACCAAAAACGGTGGTTGGGGTGGGGGTCACTTCACTGCATGAAATTGCATAAAGTTGAACCAACCTCAAAACAAGAATAAAAACATTTAAAAACTCATGAATCACTGCTTGGCTCATTCAATTTCAGGGTAATGATGTCATTAGAGGAGATCAGTCATTAAAAAAGATTAATTTGAAGGCATCTGCTGCTGTCAGTGGCAGATGGCAGGAGGGTAGAACGTTCAAGGCAGGGGCATCAGAGCCAAGGCCTGGCTCTAAATCCATCTCTGCTACATATATCTGGTTCTAGGAGAGTGCCTTGAACTTCTGTTTTCGCTTTCCTTATCTATAAAATGAGATCGAAATCCTGCCAACCTCATAGAGGTTATTGGGAAGATGAAGGAGGCTCAGCCTTGAAAAGCCGCACTTAAAACGGTGCCTGGCTCGTGGACAGCACTTAATACATATGAACTGTGATTACTTTCACTTTCATGGGGGTCAGTTTTTCATGAAGGCAAAAATAAGGATTTGTGCAGAGTGAAGACATTCGAAAGTTTTGTCTCTAATATTTGGTTTCTCTTATCCTTTCTGCAATATTTCTCTCCCACCGGTTCCTCTTTCCCCAAATTCAAATGCCCTTGCTCTATAGACTCAGAACAATCTTGCCACAGTTTAAATGGGTCCAGGTCACTGCAATGGCCTATGGTTGGGGTGAACAAAAGGAAGAGGAACAGTGAAGGTTTCTACTGAGAGTAGGGGCTGTGACTTTGAACTCAAAGCAAAATGCCTTTGCAGCTGGAGAATTCTGTGCCCTTCCTCCTACTTGCCTGCCTGCTTCTTGGTGGGGTACCAGGACTCCCCAGTGGCCTCCAAGCCCTTGATGTTCTCCAGCCGTCCTTGGCAAGGGCGAGCCTTCCCTTACAGTAAGAGTCCTGGGTGTTTTGCTCTGTGCCTTGTTTGAGTGGTTGTGGCTTGGGATGTTGGTTTGGTTTGGTTTTTTTTTTTTTTTTTTTTTAATAGCTCTGCATGAGAAATATTCTATAAAGTTCTGCATTTTGCTCCAGGGCCCTGCTGAACCCAACCAGAAATCAAGCAGAACGTGTGTGGTCCTGTCTCAGTCTGTCACTGCACATTGGGTGCCTTTTTGGAGGTTGCCTCTATGTGGGCCTAGAAAATATTGGAACACGCATTGTAAAACGCAGCCATCTGAACTTGCATCATGTGTTTAAAAAAAAAAAAAACCATCTCAAGAAGTCACATGCTGTGTGATTTCGTTTATATAACAGTCTCAGAATGACGTTGCAGAGATGGAGAACAGATTAGTAGTTGCCAGGGGCTGGGGGTGTTGGGTTGGGGGCTCGAGGGTGGGTGTGCCTATAAAGGGGCAGCACAAGGGAAATCTTTGTGGGGATGAAATCGTTCTCTATCTTGATGGCAGCTGTGGTTACACGAATCCACACGCGAGATAAAATGACACAGAGCTACATGCACATGCACCGATGTCGATTTCCTGGTTTTGATATTGTACTGCAGTTACGCAAGATGTAATCACAGGGGGAAATTTGGTAAAGGGGACTCAGGACCTCTCTGTACTATGTTTTGCAACTTCTGGTGAATCAATGATCTCAAAAAGTTTTTAAAAATCCCATGGACAGCAAAAACTGGATTAGCCAAATGACAGGCCCTTGTCTTATGGGCTAGCAACTACAAGGGAAGCACAGTAAAAGCTCTCTCATCAGCCATTTGTATTCAGTGCCAACGTCGTGTGACCGAGAATTTACCAAGTGCCAGTGAGAGAGCTTAGGCTGGGACTGAGCTTCAAGACTCAGGCTTGTTTTCCTTCTGATGTTAGACTCCCCAGAACTTAATCTGCTGGGCTGAAAGATGGTGCTCGGCATAGGCTGCTGCAGAAGTGTATGAAAGCAATTATTTATGTCTTCCTTTTGGATAAAAGCTTTCAGACCAGGCAGCAGAAATAGCACAAGGGGTGAAGAAATGGGACATGGTCATTGGGAATATAAATTGGATCAGCTGCTCCAAGGGACAATATGCAAATGGATTTTACAATTTTAAACTGGGGGGCCCAGCTATTTTACTTTGGGGTATCACTTCTAGAGAACAGCATGCCTATGCACCCAAGAAGGCCTGTCCCAGGTATTGTGGAATTTTAGTTATAGAATAATAACAAAAATTTGGGAAACCTGGGAACTGGCCAAATGAACTGTGGTGTAGACAGATCTGGGAATACTATGCAGCAATTAAAAAGAATAAACTAGATCTCTGTGTCATGACATGGAATGAACACTAAGATATTTTATTATTAGCATGAAAAAAGTCCTAGAACAAAATGTACAGATTGGTAGCATTGGAAAAACACATTTATAAAAATAATACTGTATATTTTTATGAATATGCATGAGTGTGTGTGTGCATTTATGAAAGAAAAAAGGTTCGTCATATTGATTGTGGATATATCTGGTGGGAGGTAGTGGCCAAATGTGACTTTAATCTTATCTGAAATTTTAAAATTTATTTACAAATGTTTTGAGCTATTATTTGGGTGATCACAATTTTGTTTTAATAAAGAAAGGGTAATACGGTTCTTATCGATCGGAGCAGGAGGAGGCACAGGCTGAGGCTGACTGTGCTCTCTATACCCCAGCTACTGGGGTCACCCATGGAGGAATTCCAGCTAAGTCTGGATAGCAAATTCCATTCTGGAATGTCAAATTTGTGAGAGCAGGAACTTGTCTGTCTGATTCGATGCTGTGTCCCCGGTACCTGGAACAGGCCCTGGCTCTTAGATGGCCTCTGGGGTTTGGGGAAGAAGAAAGATGAAATAAATTAGTGACTGGAGTAGCATCTTTGCTTTTTGGTGTGCTCCAGAAACAGAATTAATGATCCTAAATGATTGGCACCCTGACTCAGAGAATGAATCAGTAAATGAATCTAGTGTCAACTGTGCCTCTGTTCCATCTGCCTTCTTCATAGCCTTTGGAGAGGAAACTCAAAGTGCCTTATTTATCTGGGGAGACAGTTTCCTGTGCCTCACAGCCCTGCCCCACAACTTCTGTTCAATGGCCCTGTCCCCATTTTAAGGGAGTCAGGGCTGGGGAGGATGGCAGTGAGAACAGGAGGAGGGGTTTGTGACCACACTCTTGCAGCGTATGGAGTTTTTCCCCCCATACACTGCATGGGGACAGCAGCCCCTGAATTTCACTGGCTTCCCTACAGTTGATTTCTACTCTGACTTTCACGCTGAACACCTAGGATGTGATATGCACGTATCGGGACCCAGAGACAGTCTGCGGACCTGCATGGCAAGGGAGCTGCCAGCAGCTCCAGGTAGACATCCTCCAAGGGTCATGCCCGGTGGGAGAGAGAGCATCTCTTCCCAGCAGTTCATCCCGGCCTCTCACTGGCCCCAGTTGACTCACATGACCACCGCCCTGGAGCCAATCACTGTAGACAGAGGGATGGGAGATGCTAATTGCCAGGCTCACAGCCTGTCATTAGGGTCAGCCCCACCCAAACCGCATGGCCTGAGAGTGGGGGAGAGGCAGTGCTCCAAAAGAAAGAAAGGACACTATTGCCAGAAGAGCCACCAGGCCAAAATGCTAGGAACCCCCTGTTCCCACAATGCTCCTTCTGAAGCCACAACTTTCTTCTCCATGTTGCAGCTGTACACACTTCTGCTTTCTCCTCCTGCTTTCATAGCGCAAAGCAGGACCAGACAGAGCTTAATAGCATAATGACCGTGATTAAGGAGACATCTGTGTCACTTGGACAGGTGCTTTTGGAGCACTTCTCCCTTCTGAGATGGCCAGGGGGACAGCAGTGTCCAATGTTCATATAGTTCTGACAGTGTCCTACACACAGTGCTAACACCAGAAAGAAGAGTAATCAGGGGTCTCAAGCTCACTGGCTAGAGAGGTGGGCAAGTGATGTAAATGAGTGCAGTGTCCGGGGTGGTGACAACGGCAGTGATCAGCATGTTTGGCACATGTAGCAAGCACTTCATAAATATTGGATGAATGAGTATGTTTATTCATATAGTACATTCATTCATTATACCACAAATATTTATTAAACAGCTATCAAGGACTAGGCTCCCTAGGAGATTTGAGGACTATACTGGTGGAAGAAATAGACACAGTTCCTGCCACTGCAGAGCTTACAGTCTGGTGGGGGAGACAGATGGAAATTAGATAACTCACAAATACCAGGAAAAATGGTTACAGTGCCAGGTGTGTGAAAGAGGGACATGGGCCTGTGGCAGCTGCTGCAAGGGAATGGCCCACGCGGGGAGGGCCTGGGGAGATCATCCCGGAGCTGAGGCCTCTGAAGGGTGAGCAGGGGGGGTGGAGTTCCAGGCAGAGGGAACAGCATGTGCAAAGGCAACGTGGAGTGAGAGGAAAGCCAGCGGGCTGGAATAAGACATTGTCCAGGAGAAGCTGGGTCAAGGCTGTGTTCAGAAGTCTTCACCTCACCCTAAGGAGGCAATAGGAGGTTATAAGTGAGGATGAGGTGAGATGGGCAGGTGCTGTCACCTGCTATGCAGAGAACATATGGAGGGATGCCAGAGTGGCCCCAGGGAGATGGGCATGAGGCCGTGGTGGTCTTCCAGGGCAGAGAGGATGGTGGCCTGGACCTGGGTGATGGCCATGGAGGTGACCTTGACAAGACCTGGTGCTGGATTGGATGTGAGAGTTGAAGGAGAGGGAGGAGTGAGCTCAATCCTGGACTTTTGGTGTGAGCCACTGCCCCCCCGAAATGGGGGATGCTGGGGCCAAGCCAGCCAGTGTGCAATTCACAGATGTATTTTGAATCGAAATCAAATGGAGATGGCAGAGGCGGCCAGAGATGTCCAGGTTTGGGCCGCAGCTGCTGTCTGTCCAGAAGCCTGTGATTGCTGTCAGCAGGCCTCAATTTCCAAGCCCTTGAAGGATGCTGGGAGCAGCCCCCTCTAAAGTGCCCCTTGGCCGACTGGCCATCTGTCCTCTGCCTCTAGCAGACAGAGCCACTATGCTCAGCCAAGGTAGTCAGTGCACTCAGGGGGGCGCAGAAAGGTGAGCGGCCCCCCGCCTGGGACCCTCCATCTGCTTTTGATCCTTGCAGGCTTTGAAGCCGCCCCCGCCCCCACCCCCAGCTGTCATCTCCCGGGCTTCTCCGAAACCCATGCTCCCTGAGTGCTGTGCAGTCCCCGGGGACAGGGGTGGTGACAAGGGTAACAAATGGCCTGAGCCGCCGGCAGCAGCAGGCCAAGAAGGCCAGAGAGCGGGAGCTCTGAATGCCTCTTTCTTCCCTGGGCGGGGTGTCAGGGTTTCGCAACAATGCAACACAAAAAAGAAATTTTTTTTTATTTTTGTAAATGAATTCCATGCCTTTGCATCCTTTCCCTGCCTTCGTGAAAAGGAAGCTCAGTCTTTCTCCTCCCCCAGATTCTGTAAAGCCTGTCTGATTTCTCTCTACCCGCCCCTGCAAAGAGAATAAGCTGGTCTCCTATTTCAGGTAATTGTGAGGAAGGGAGGTGGGGGGAGTGTGAGGGAAGCCTTCCCCCCAGGTTGCAGGAGAACCCAACCTCACCCCTCAAACCACAGTAGGAACCAGTGGTTTTGGGGTGATCCTCATGACAGTTTGCAGCGTCTACCTGGAATGAAACTAATTGTGTGTTTCACGCCTTTGTGTGAACCCAAATAATGTCAGCAGCTACCCTTTGTTGAGCATCCACTTGCTTGTGCCTTCTCTGACTTAATTTTCAGGATAACCTGGTTGGGAGGGTGCTGTTATTTTCTCCATCCTCATAGATCTAAGGCTCGATAAATAACTTACCCAAAGTCATACAACTGGAAAGAGACGTAGCTGGGATTTGAACCCCTGTAGCAGGTGACAGATCTGATGCTCTGACTGGGTAGTTTAGTAGACTTCAGAGCTGGATGGGCCCTGGGTGACCCAGCACTGCTTGCAAGCTGGGTTAAGAGCACAGACCCTGGAGCGAGACCACCTGGTTGCAAATCCTGGCTCCACCACTAACTAGCCAGGTCTCTCTCTGAACCTCAGTCTCCTCATCTCTACCTACTTCGTAGGATGAAATGACCCAATGCATGTAAAGAGCTTCTATCCCCAGAGTAAGTGCTCAGTAAGTGTGAGCCATTTTTATTTCTATTATCTGTAAAATGAGCACTGTAATTAGGGCCAGGTTAAGACTTTCAGAGGCCTCAAACACCGTCTCCTGTTGTCACCTGTAACTCAATAATAAAACAATATGACCCATAAAACACAAAACTCACTGTGTGCTGAGATTGTTTTTTAAATAATTTTATTTTTATTGATACATAACAGATGTACATATTTTCAGGGTGCACATGATAATTTGATACATTCATATAATGTGTAAAGATTAAATCAGGGTAACCTTAAATATTTGTCTTTTCTTTATGGTAGGAATCATCTGAATTATTCTCTTCTAGTTATTTTGGATGTACAGTAGGTTACTGTTGATCATAGTCACCTTACTTATCTATTGAACACTAGATATTATTGGATATTACTCCTTCTATCTAACTTTTACCCATTGATCAACCTCTCTTCATCTCACCGTCTCCCCACGTTTCCCAGCCTCTGGTACTACCAGTTTACTCTGTATCTTCATAAAATCCACTTTTTTTAGCCCTTCCATATGAGTGAGAAAATGAGATATTTGTCTTTCTGTGCTTGGCTCATTTCACTTAATGACCCCCAGTTCCATCTACGCTGCTGCAAATGACAGGATTTCATTTTTTTTTTATGGCTGAATAATATTTCATTGGGTTTATATACCACATTGTCTTTATCCATTCATCCACTGATGGGGCATGTTGAAATTTGAAAAGCTTTTTAGATCCTCATGGTAGAACAGGTAAGTTCACCCAACAGGAACAATTCACATTTTCTTGGTGGCTGTGCTTTGCTCAGACCTAAATCTGTGTTTGGTTTGCCTGTCGGGAAATACAGGATAGATAATTATATCTTCCAGGATGGTTGAAAGAATTAAAGGAGATGATGTAAAAGTGATCTAGAAAATTGCCTGGCATGTAATAGGTGCTTGGAAATGAGAGATGTGATTAGAATTTTTGGAAGGGTTTTATTAACTCTGGCTTGAGCTGTTTCTTCACATTCCTGTACTTTGTGGTAGTTTGCTTCTGCAAGTCACCAGGACCTATAGCTGTAGCTGACAGCAGGAAAGACCAATTATCAGGTTCTTAAGTCAGGGCCCTGTTTACTTTGTAAAAACTGATATTTTGATTGCTTTAGCTTTGGTAGTGCTATTTATTCATTTGCTTCCAGAGGATGATGTGTTTGAATCGCCATAGGTATGTCTGAATTTTAGATATTGCATTGCCTAACAGAGACATAGACTCAGTCAACTACATTTATTCCTTTTTGGAGTCAGGACTATGCAAATTAATTTTGGAAAAGACAAACTTTTTAATTATCTTGGTGGATTCATTCTTTTATCATTACTGTGTGTTCCTCTAAATCTCTAGTAATGGCTTTTATTTAAAGTCTATTTGGAGTTATGCCAGCTTTCTTTTGTTTTGTGTTTTATCATATGGATTTTTTCAATGTTTGGCTTTGAATCTTTGCATGTCTTCGTATTTAAAATGGGTCTCTTGTAGTAAGTTAGTTGTTTTAAGCCAGCCTGATCATCCTTCCCATTTAACTGGTGTAGTTAATCTGTTTATATTTACTATAATAATTGCAATGTATTAATAATATAAATGTATGTCATATATTTACATTTATTGTTATTCAACTGGTTACTCTAAATATCATAGCATAAATCCTTGATATATCTTAAAGTTTATTATAAATTAGTACTTTTATATTTCCAGGAAAATTCAAGGGCCTTAGAACACGTTAACTGCATTTATCCTCCTCCTACTCACATATTTACCATTCTATGTTGATCTTCATCCTTGTTGAATTTTAATGCTTCCAGAGCATTCTTTCATAATGCAGGTCTACTGATGGCAAAAAAAAAAAAATCTTAATTTTAGTTTGTTTCATTTTTATTTTGTTTTCATTTTTGAAGGATTTTTTTTTTTTTTTTTTTTTTGCTGGCATAGAATTCTACACTGGTACATGAAATTCCATTGTTTTCTGGTTTCCATCATTTTTGCTGAAAAGCCACTTATCAGTCTTATTATTTCTTCTTTAAGGATAATGTATCTCTTATTCCCTCTCTTGCTGCTTTTAATATTAGTATATTCTTATACATGTGCAGTTTGACTATGACATGCCTGGGAGTGCTATTCTATGTATTTACCCTCCTTGGGATTTGTAGAACTTCTTTTTTTTTTTTTTTTTTTTTTTTTTTTTTGAGACAGAGTCTCACTGTGTCACTCTGGCTAGAGTACAGTGGTTTCATCACAGCTCACAGCAACCTCAAACTCCTGGACTCAAGTGATCCTCCTGCCTCAGCCTCCCAGGTAGCTGAGACTACAGGCATGTGCCACAACACCTGGTTAATTTTTTCTATTTTTAGTAGAAATGGGGTTCACAGAACTTCTAGATTCCATGTCATGATGTCTTTTATCCATCTTGGAAAGTCTTCTGTCAGTTTCTCTTTAAATATTTTTCTGACTTGTTCTTTCTCTCCTTTCCTTCTGTAGCTCCTATTGCATGTGTGTTAGACCTTTACCATGCCTCATGTTTCTTTTATGCTTTTTTAAAACCTATTTTCTAACCTTCTTCCTGAGATTTGTCTATTGACTTACCTTCCAGTTCACTAATCCTTTCTTCTGCTATGTCCAGTTTGTAGTTCAACTGGTCTGTTGAGTTCTGAATTTTAACCATTTTATTTTTCAGTTCTGTAATTTCCATTTTTTTAAAGATTCTAGTTTTCTAGTAGCATTCTTCATCTTAAATCTATTTTTTTTATATTGTCACAGTCATTGGGGAGTCCATGTTTGATGATTCCAATATCTGAATCTCATGTGGGTTTGTTTTTTGTCTTGGTGTTTGATTATTTGGTCTTGTCTCTTTGCAGGCCTGGTAATTTTTTATTCTGTATGAAAAATTGTGGAGACTCTGGAGGATAACATCTTTCCCAAAAGAAAAATTACTTTTTCTCTTCTTTTCTCTTCTGGTGATGATGGTAGAGGCAAATCACTTTGATCCAATATGGGATTAAGATGATTCAAGGCAGGATCTTTGTTTTTGTTTTTGTTTTTTAAGAGATAGGGTCTCACTCTGTCACCCAGGCTGGAGTGTAATGACATGATCACAGCTCACTGCAGCCTCGAGCTCCTGGGCTCAAACAATCTTTTTGCCTTAGCCTCCCAAGTAGCTGGGACTACAGGTGTACACCACCATGCCTGGCTAATTATTATTATTATTTTTTTTTTTTTGGTAGAGACAAGGTCTTGCTGTGTTGCCCAGACTGTTCTCAAACTTCTGGCCTCAAGTGATCCTCCAACCCTGGCCTCCCAAAGTGCTGAGATTACAGGTGTGAGCCACTGCACCTGGCCTGCTTGGTTTGCTTTTACTTCAAAGGAGCAAACTTTCAGGGGTCTCAGTTAAAAGCTTGGGGTGTTAACAGGCTCTTCATCCTTGATGGGTCATGACTCCACTTTTTGCCTTCCTATATTGGGAGATTGCCTAAAGCTCTGCTTAGTTTCTTGCCTTCTTAGCTTCCCCTTTTGCTTGGCCTCTCTGCCTCTCAGCTTAGGTATTAGCAAGTGCCTCAAAATTAATAACTGTCAACAATATCAGACTCACGTCTCTGTGGTTCTTATATATCTAGGATCTTTGTTCCTTGTGTCCTAGCTGCCTTAGTAACCCTGCACTCTTGTTTTTGTCTCCCCAGCCCAATGAGACTGGAAAATGCTAAGCTGTTGCTTTTTTCTTCTTTGCTTATAAATTGGCAAATGTCTTGAGGGAAAAATTGGTAGAGGTCAAATTTAGCTCAGTCTGTTTTTCATCTCTGGGATCTTGGTCCCTCAGGCCCTGCTTGGGTGCCTTCTGATGCCTTAAAACAATATTTTATAGCTTTTATTTTTGATCGTGATAGTGAGATTGAACTAAAAATGCAAACTATCCCATCATAGTTGGGAAATGAATTCAGTTGGACAGGGTAATACATATTAGGAAAAATGGCTTATTTTCATTTTCTTCAGTGTTGGAGAAAAATGCAAGTTTAAACTATACAAAAAGGCAGACATCAGATGAATTAAAGACTTAAAGATGAAAGATAAAATTCTAAGTGAATAGTTTCACATGTAGGCAAATTTTTAAATCCCAGAAATAGAGAAAGAATTTTTATACCTAAAAAAAATAAATTATTAGGCAAATATGTAAAGTTTTTTAATTCTACAAAAGGCACCAGAAATAAAGAAAACAATCAAATGAAAGATTAAGAAAAGAAATTTACAGCATCTAAAACCAACAATGAACTAATACCTAGACTCTATAAGGCACTCCAGCAAATCAATGAGAGAAAAATTTAAAAAAGTAGAAAACCCAGTAGAAAAATGGTCAAGGATAAAGGATATGAATAGACAGTTCCCAGATATGTAGATGGCCCACAGTTATGTGAAATATGCTCAAACTTGCTAGTAATCCTAGAATGACAAATTAAAACAGCTATAAGATACTGCTGTCTACCCATCAGTTTGGCAAAAATTAGAAACCTGGGCAATGCCAAGTGTTACCAGGAAATTATGAAACTAGAACCCTATGTGTTTCCAGTAGGAATGTAGAATAGCACAGGAATTATGAAGAACAGTCTGCTAGTACTTGGTCAAGCTCTGTTCACACATACCCCATGACACAGAAATCCTTCTCCTTGAATATAAATACTTAATACATTTTAAGAATGTGTATA
>JAQIFY010000438.1:0-40790 GCA_028533085.1 Varecia variegata | reverse complement strand
AACTCTTAACACTAACCCTAATCCTAACCACAACCCGACCCTACGCTACCCTAAACCTAACCGTAACATTAACCCCTATACTAATCCTAATCCCTAACCCTAAAACCCAACCATAAGACTAACCATTATCCTAAACCCTTACCCTACCCTAAATTAATTCTCACACTTCTTTCATTCACAGAGATAAGCAAGCCTAAAACCAACCCATGCCATGTCTGAGATGAGGCTGTGCCCCTGTGTCCCAGGTGAGAGGCAGGGTCCCACACCTAGGATACAGTGGAGGGGGGTCCCAGCGATGCTCCCAGTCCCAACCCAGCATAGAGCACTTAGGGCCCATGCCTTAACCCTAATCCCTAACTCTAAACCCTAACCCTAAACCTAAGGATAACACCTCAACCCTACCCTAATTCTAACCCTAACCCCTAAACTTAACCATAAAATTAACGTTAACCCTTCAACCTAACCCTCACAACTAATCCTAACCTTAACCACAGACCCTAACCCCTAACTCTAACACTAACGCCTAACCAAAACCGAAATACCTAACCAGTAACACTAACCCTAAAATGCTAACCCTAACCCTAACTACAACCCTAACCATAACCCTATGCCTTACACCAACCCTAGCCCTAACCCTAACCAAACAACGACCCTAACTCTAACCACTAAGCCTAAACCATAACCCTAACACTAACCTTAACCCCTTACACTAACCATATTACTAACTCTAACCCTTAACCCTAACCCTAATCCTAACCCTAAACTCTAACCCTAATCCTAACCCAAAATTTAATTCTCACACTTCTTCCATTCTCAGAGTTAGGGAATCTTATAATGCAGCCATGGCATGCATGAGATGAGGCTCCGCCTGAGTCCTGCATGACAGTCAGGGCACAAGGCCCAGGGTACGATGGAGTGATGTCACGGTGACCCTGCCCACCCACCTCTCACCATAGATTAGACTGTCCTTTGCCATTAAATTAACCACTAAATCTAAGCCCTCACACGAACCCTAACCCCTAACCATAAACCTAACCCCTGACCCTAACCCCCAACAGTAACTATAAACCCTAAGCTTAGCCCTAATCCTTAATGCTAACCCTAAACCCTAACCATAATCCTAATCCCTAACCCGAACCCCTAACCCTAACCAAAATCCTAACGCCTTACCCTTGCCATAAATGTAATTCTCACAATTCTTCCATTCGCAGAGATAAACAAGCCTACAACCCACCCATGCCATGAGAGAGATGAGGCCCCACCCAAGTGCTGCATGACAGTCAGGGCCCAGAGCCCAGTGTACAATGGAGTGGTGTTGCGGAGACCCTGCCAGGTCCCTCTCACCATAGATTAGACAGGTCCTGTACCCTTAAACTAACCTCTAAATTGAATCCGTAACACAAACCCTAACCCCTGAAACTGAACCTAAACCCTGACTCTAACACCCAACACTAACTCTAAACCCTAACCTTAACCCTGACCTCTAACCATAACCCTAACCCCTATCCCTAACCCCTAAACCTAACCATAATCCTTACCTTATCCTTACCCTAAATGTAATTCTCACACTTCTTCCATTTGCAGAGATAAGCAAGCTTACAAGCAACCGATGCCAAACCTCAAATGAGGCTGGACGCCTATGTCCGATGTAAAAGGCAGCGTCCCATGCCTTGGGTAAAATGTAGTGCGGTCATGGGAATGCTCCAACTTCCTGACCCACATCGAGCATATAGGGCCCATGCCTTAACCCTAATCCCTAACCACCACCCCTAAACCTAACCCTAACCCTAACCGTAATGCTAACCCTAAACCCTAAAACTAACCCTCATCCCTAACCCTAACCCTAACCACAACCCGTAAATTAACACTAACCCCTAACCATAACCGTAATACCAAAGCTCTAAAACTAACCATAAAACACTAATACTAACCCTAACCCTAACCACAACCCTAACCCTAACCCTACAACTTACAACAACCCTAGCCCTAACCCTAACCAAACAACGAACCCAACCCTAAACCTTAACCTTAAGCCCTAACCCTAAAACGAACCTTCACCTCTAACCCTAACCATAATCCTAACACTAACTCTTATCCCTAACCCTAAACCTATCCCTAATCCTAACCCTAAATCTAATTCTCACACTTCTTCCATTCTCAGAGATAAGCAATCCTACATTCCTCCCATGCCATGCGTAAGATGAGGCTAGCCCCAAGTCCTTATAGACAGTTGGGGCCCAGGACGCAGGGTATGATGGAGTGGTGTTGTGGCGACCCTACCACGGCCCTCTCACCATATATTTGAGAGGTCCTGTGCCCTTAGACTAACTGCTAAATCTAAGCCATGACACTAACGCTAACCCCTAACCATAAACCTAATCCCTGGCCCTAACCCCCAACACTAACTCTAAGCCTTAACCTTAACAGCTTAAACTTAAAACTAACTTCTGAACGTAATCCTATTCCCTAACCCTAAAACCCAACCCTAACTCTAACCATAATCCTAACAACTTACCCTTACCCTAAATGTAATTATCACACTTCTTCCATTCGCAGAGAAAAGCAAGCCTAAAACCAACCAATGCCATGCCTGTGATGAGGCTGCACCACTGTGTCCCAGGTGAGAGGCAGGGTCCCATGCCCTGGGTAAAATGGAGTGGGGCCCCAGCGATGCTCCCAGTTCCAACCGTGCATAGAGCTGATAGGGCCCATGCCTTAGCTCTAATCCCTAACTCTAAACCTTAACCTTAACCCCAAGGATAACTCCTCAACCTAACCCTAATGCTAACCCTCACCCTTAAACCTAACCCTAAGTTTAACCCTAAGCCCTGAACCTAGTCCACAAACCTAACCCTAACCCTAACCCGAAATGCTAACCCCTAACTCTAACACTAACCCCTAGCAAAAACGGAAATACCTAACCAGTGACACTAACCATAAAACGTTATCCCTAACACTAACCACAACAATAACCCTAACACTACCCCTTACAACAACCCTAGCCCTAACCCTAACCAAACAATGACCACAACCATAAACCCTAACCCTAAGCCCAAACTCTAAAACTAACATTAACCCCTAACCCTAGCCATAATCCTAACCCTAACTCTTAACCCTAACCTTAACCTGAATCCTAATGCTAACTCTAGTTCTCACAGTTCTTCCATTCTCAGAGTTAAGGAAGCCTACATTCCTCCCATGCCATGCGTGAGATGAGGCTAGGCCCAAGTCCTGCGTGACAGTCAAGGCCCAGGGCCCAGGGTATGTTGGAGTGGTGTCACGGCGACCTTACCACCCACTCTCACCATAGATTAGAGAGGTCCTGTGCCCTTAACCTAACCGCTAAATCTAAGCCATAATATTAACACTAACCCCTAACCATAAACCTAACCCTTGACCCTAACCCCCAACACTAACTCTAAACACTAACCTTAACCTTAACTCCTAACCTTAAAACTAACCCTAAACCTAATCCTATTCCCTAATGCTAAAACCCAACCCTAACTCTAACCATAATCCAACCACCTTAGCCTTACCCTAAATATAATTCTCATACCTCTTACATTCGCAGAGATAACTAAGCCTAAAATGAACCCATGCCATGCCTGAGATTAGGCTGCGCCTCTGAGTCCCAGGTGAGAGGCAGGGTCCCATGCCCAGGGTACAATGAAGTGGGGTCCCAGCGCTGCTCCCAGTCCCAACCGTGCATAGAGCAGAAAGGGCCCAAGTCTTAATCCTAATCCCTAATTCTAACCCCTAACTCTAACCCCAAGGATAACTCCTCAACCTAACCCTAATGCTAACCCTAACCCCTAAAACTAACACTAAGCTTAACTCTAATCCCTCAACCTAAACCTCACACCTAACCCTAACCCTAACCGAAAACAATAAACCCTAACTCTAACACTAACCCCTAACACAAATCGAAATGCCTAACCAATAACACTAACCCTAAAATGCTAACCCTAACTCTAACCACAATGCTAACCTTAACCCGACCCCTTACCACAACCCTAGCCCTAAACCTAACCAAACAATGACCCTAACTCTAACCACTAAGCCTAAACATGAACCCTAACACTAACCTTAACTGATTACACTAACCATATAACTACACTTAACCCTTAACACTAACCCTAAACTTAACCTTAAACCCTAACCCTAATCCTAACCCTAAATCTAATTCTCACACTTCCTCCATTCGCAGAGTTAAGGAATCCTACAATTCAGCCATGCCATGTGTGAGATGAGGCTCCGCCTGAGTCCTGCGTGACAGTCAAGGCCCAAGGCACAGGGTACAATGGAGTGATGTCACCACGACACTGCACGACCCCTCTCACCAGATGAGAGAGATCCTGTGACTTTAAACTGACCACTAAATCTAAGCTGTAACACTAACACTAACCCCTAAGCCTAAACCTAACACCTTACCCTAACAGCCAAACTAATTCTAAAACCTAACTTTAACCCTAATGCCTAACTCTAACCGTAACCCCAACCCCTAACCCTAATCCTAATCCCTGACCCTAACTCCTAACTAACCAAAATCCTAACCCCTTACCCTTACCCCCAAATGTAGTTCTCACAAGTCTTCCAATCACAGAGATAAGCAAACCTAAAACCAACACATGCCATGCGTGAGATGAGGCTCTGCCCCTGTATCCCATGTAAGAGGCAGGGTCCCATGCCCTGGGTACAATGGATTGGGGTCACGGTGATGTTCCAAGTTCCTGACCCACAAAGAGAAGCTAGGGCCCATGCCTTAACCCTAATCCCTAATGACAACCCGTAAACCTAACCCTAACCCTTACTATAACACTAACCCTAAACCCTCAACCTAACCCTCATCCCTAACCGGAACCCTAACCCGAAGCTCTAACCCCTAACTTAACACTAACCCCTAACCATAACCGTAATACCTAAACCCTAAAACTAACCCTAAAACGCTAACACTAACCCTAACCACAACCTTAACCCTAACCCTACCCCTTACAACAACCCTAGCCCTAACCATACCCAAAGAACAATCCCAACCCTAGGGCATAATCCTAAAACTAACCTTAACCCCTAACCCTAACCATAATCCTAATCCTAAATCTTAACCCTAACCCTAAATATAACCCTAATCCTAATCCTAAATGTAACTCTTACACTTCTTCCATTCTCAGAGTTAAGCAATCCTCCAATGCTCCCATGCCTGCGTAAGATGAGACTCCACCTGCGTCCTGCCTGACAGTCAGGGACCCGGGCCAAGTGTATGATGGGCCAGTGACCCTGCCTACTCCCTCTCACCATAGACTAGACAGCTCTTCTTCGCTTAAACTAACCACTAAATATAAACAGTAACACTAACGCTAACCACTAACACTAAACCTAAAACCTGACCCTAACTGCCAACACTATCTGTAAACCCGAAACTTAATCCTAACCCCTAAGCTTAACCCTAACCCCTAAACCAAATCCTAATCCCTAACCCTAATCCCTAACCCTCACCATATTCCTAACCCCTTAACCTTACCCTAACCCTAAATGTAATTTTCACACTTCTTCCATTCACAGAGATAAGCAAGCCTAAAACCAACCCATGCCATGCCTGAGATGTTGCTGTGCCCTGTTTGCCTGGTGAGAGGCAGGGTCCCATACCCTGGATACAATGGAGTGGGGTCCTGGCGATGCTCCCAGTCCCAACACTGCATAGAGCAGATAGGGGTCATGCATTAACCCTAATCCCTAAGTCTAACCCCTAACCCTAACCCCAAGGACATATATCAACCTAACTCTAATGCTAACCCTAACCCTAAACCTAACCTTAAGCTTAATCCTAAGCCCTGAACCTAACCATCATCACTAACCCTAACCCTAAACCCAAACGCTAACCCCTAACTTAACACTAACCCCTAACCATAACCGTAATACCTAAACCCTAAAACTAACCCTAAAAGACTAACAATAACCCTAACCCTAACCACAAGCCTAACCCTAACCCTACCCCTTACAACACTCCTAGCCCTAACCCTAACCAAACAACAACCCCAACCCTAAACCCTAACCCTAAGCCCTAACCCTAAAACTAACATTAACCCCTAACCCTAACCATAATTCTAACCCTAACTCTTAACTCTAATCCTAAACCTAATCCTCATCCTAATCCTAAATGTAACTCTCACATTTCTTCCATTCTCAGAGTTAAGCAATCCTACAATCTTCCCATGCCATGCGTGAGATGAGACTCCACCCGGGTCATGCGTGACAGCCAGGGCCCTGGGCCCAGTGTACGATGGAGTAGTGTTGTGGCGAACCTGCCAGCCCACTCTCACCATAGATTAGACAGGTTCCCTGCATTTAAACTAACAACAAAATCTAAACAGTAACACTAACCCTAACCACTAACACTAAACCTAAAACCTGAACCTAACCCACAACACTAACTGTAAACCCCAACCTTAACCCTAACTCCTAAGCTTAACCCTAACCCCTAAACCTAATCCTAATCCCTAACCCTAACCCCTAACCCTAACCAAAATCCTAACCACTTACACTTACCCTAAATATAATTCTCAAACTTCTTCCATTTGCAGAGATAAGCAAGCCTAAAACCAACCCATGCCATGGCTGAGATGAGGCTGCACCCCTGTATCCCACATAAGAGGCAGGTTCCCATGCCCTGGGTACAATGGAGTTGGGTCCAGGAGATGCTCCCAGTCCCAAAACTGCATAGAGCAGATAGGGCCCATGCATTAACCCTAATCCCTAAATCTAACCCCTAACCATAACCCCAAGGATAACTCCTCAACCTAACCCTAATGCTAATTATCACCCTTAAACCTAACCCTGAACTTAAAACTAAGCCCTGAACCTAACCCTCAAGCCCAACCCTAATGCTAACCCGAAACACTAACCCTTAACTCTAACACTAACCCCTAACAAGAATGGAAATACCTAACCAGTAACACTAAACCTAAAATGCTAACCCTACCTCCACCACAACCCTAACCCTAACACTAGCCCTTACAGCAACCCTAGCCCTAAGCCTAACCAAACACCGACTCTAACTCTAACCACTAAGCCTAAACTCTAACCCTAACACTAACCTTAACTCCTTACACTGACCATGTTACTAACCCTAACCCTTAACCCTAACCCTAAACCTGACATTAAACCCTTACCCTAATCCTAACACTAAATCTAATTCTCACACTTCTTCCATTCTCAGAGTTAAGGAATAGTACAATCCAGCCATGCCATGCGAGAGATGAGTCTCCACCTGAGTCCTGTGTGACAGTCAGGGCCCAAGGCCCAGGGTACGATGGAGTGATGTCACAGCGACACTGCCCAACCCCTCTCATCAGATTAGACAGGTCATGTGACCTTAAACTAACTACAAAATCTAAGCCTTAACACTAACAATAACACCTAACCCTAAACCTAACCTCTTACCCTAACAGCCAACGCTAACACTAAGTGCTAACTTTAACCCTAACGCCTAACTCTAACCATAACCCCAACCCCTAACCCTAATCCTAATCCCTAACCCTAACCAAAATTCTAACTGCTTACCCTTACCCCAAATGTAATGCTCACATTTCTTCCATTCGAAGAGATAAGCAAGCCTACAACCAACACATGCCATGCATGAGATGAAGCTCCGCCCCTGTATCCCACATAAAAGGGAGGGTCCCATGCCCTGGGTACAATGGAGTGGGGTCACAGCGATGTTCCCACTTCCTGACCCTCATAAAGCAGATAGGGCCCATGCCTTAACCTTAATTCCTAACCACAACCCCTAAACCTAACCCTAACCCTAACCATAATGATAACCCTAAACCCTCAACCTAACAATCATCCCAAACCCGGCCCCTAACCCGAACCCCTAACCCCTAACTTAACACTAACACCTAACCATAACCGTAATACCTAAACCCTAAAACTAACCCTAAAACGCTAACCCTAAACCTAACCCTAACCCTGATGCTGCCCCTTACAACAACCCTAGCCCTAACCCTAACCAAACAACGACACCAACCCTATACCCTAACCCTAAAACTAACATTAACCCCTAACTCTAACCATAATCCTAACCCTAACTCTTAACCCTATCCCTAACCATAATCCTAATACTAAATCTAATTCTCACACTTCTTACATTCTCAGAGTTAAGGAAGCCTACATTCCTCCCATGACATGCGTGAGATGAGGCTAGGCCCGAGTCCTGCGTGACAGTCAGGGCCCAGGGCCCAGGGTACGATGGAGTGATGTCGCTGTGACCTTGCCACCCCCTCTCACCATAGATTAGAGAGGTCCTGTTCCCTTACCCTAACCACTAAATCTAAGCCATAATATTAACACTAACTCCTAAACATAAAGCTAACCCTTGACACTAACCCCCAACACTAACTCTAAACACTATCCTTAACCTTAACTCCTAGCCTTAAAACTAACTCCTAAACCTAATCCTGTTCCCTAACGCTAAAACCCCACCCTAAACCTAACCATAATCCTAACCCCTTACCCTTACCCTAAATGTAATTCTCACACTTCTTCCATTCGCAGAGATAAGCAAGACTATAACTAACCGATGCCATGCGTGAGATGAGGCTCTGCCCCTGTATCCCATGAAAGAGGCAGGCTCCCATGTCCTGGGTACAATGAAGTGGGGTCACGGTGATGTTCCCACTTCCTGACCCACATAGAGAAGATAGGGCCCATGCCTTAAACCTTATCCCTAACTACAAACCCTAAACTTAACCCTAGCCCTAACCGTAATGCTAACTCTAAACATTCAACCCAACCATCATCCCTAAACCTAACCCTGACCCCAAACCCTAACCCCTAACTTAACACTAACCTCTGACCATAACCATAATACCTAAACCCTAAAACGCTAACACTAACCCTAACCCTAACCCTACCCCATACAACAACGCTAGCCCTAACGCTAACCAAACAATGACCCCAACCCTGTACCCTAACCCTATGCCCTAACCCTAAAACTAACATTAACCCCTAACTCTAACCATAATCCTAACCCTAACTCTTAACCCTAACCCTAACCCTAAATCTAATGCTAAATCTAATTCTCACACTTCTTCCATTCTCAGAGTTAAAGAAGCCTACATTCCTCCCATGCCATGCATGAGATGAGGCTAGGCCTGAGTCCTGCATGACAGTCAGGGCCCAGGGCACAGGGTATGTTGAAGTGCTGTACCTGTGACCTTGCCACCCCCTCTCACCATAGATTAGAGAGGTTCTGTGCCCTTAACCTAACAGCTAAATCAAAGCCGTAATATTACCACTAAACCCTAATCATAAACTTAACCCTTGACCCTAACCCCCAGCACTAACTCTAAACACTAACCTTAACCTTAACTCCGAACCTTAAAACTAACACCAAACCTAATCCTATTCCTTAACACTAAAACCCAACCCTACACCTAACTATAATCCTAACCCCTTACCCTAAATGTAATTCAGACTTCTTCCATTATCAGAGATAAGCAAGCCTAAAACCAACCCATGCCATGCCTGAGATTAGGCTGTGGCTCTGAGTCCCAGATAAGAGGCAGAGTCCCATGCCCTGGGTACAATGGAGTGGGGTCCCAGCGATGCTCCCAGTCCCAACCATACATAGAGCAGATAGGGCCCATGCCTTAACCCTAATCCCTAACTCTAACCCCTAACCCTAACCCCAAGGATAACTCCTCAACCTGAACCTAATGCTAATCCTAACCCCTAAATCTAACCCTAAGCTTAACTGTAATCCCTCAACCTGACCCTCAAACCTAACCCTAACTCTAACCCAAACACTAACCCCTAACTGTGACACTAACCCCTAATGAAAACCGAGATACCTAACCAGTAACACTACCCTAAAATGCTAACCCTAACTCTAACCACAACCCTAGCCCTAACCCTAACCACACAACGGCCCTAACTCTAACCCCTAAGCCAAAACATTAACCCTAGCACTAACCTAACCCCTTACACTAACCATATTACTAACCCAAACCCTTAACCCTAAACCTAAATGTGACCTTAAATCCAAACCCTAATCCTAACCCTAAATCTAATTCTGACACTTCTTCCATTCTCTGAGTTAAGGAATCCTACAATCCAGCCATGCCATGCATGAGATTAGGCTCCGCCTGAGTCCTGCATGACATTCAGGGCCCAGGCCCAGGGTACGATGGAGTGATGTCATGGTGACCCTGCCCAACCCCCTCTCACCAGATTAGACAGGTCCTGTGCCCTTAAACTAAGCCCGAAATCTAAGCCCTAACACTAACCCTAACCCCTAACCCTAAACCTAGCCATTTACCCTAACTCCCAATACTAAGTCTAAACCCTAACCTTAAAACACTAACAACCAACCCTATCTCTAATCCCTAACCCTAACATTACCCCCTAACCCTAATCGTAATCCCTAACCCTAACAAAAATAGTAACCCCTTACCTTTCCCCAAATATCATTCTCACAATTCTTCCATTTACAGAGATAAGGAAGCCTACAACCAACCCATGCCATGCGTCTGGTGAGGTTCCGCCCCTGTATCCCACGTAAGAGGCAGGATCCTGTGCCCTGGGTACAAAAGAGTGGGATCACGGTGATGTTCCAGTTCCTGACCCACATAGAGAAGATGAGGCCCATGCCTTAACACTAATCCCTAACCACAAACCGTAAACCTAACCCTAACCCTTACTGTAATGCTAACCCTAAACCATCAACCTAACCCTCATCCCTAACCTGAACCCTAACCCAACCCCTAACCCCTAAATTAACACTAACCCCAAACCATAACCATAATACCTACACCCTAAAATAACAATAAAACGCTAACACTAACCTTAAACCTAACCACAACCCTAACCCTAACCCTAACCTTTACAACAATCCTAGCCCTAAACCTAACCAAACAACGACCCCAACCCTAAACCCTAACCCTAAGCCCTAACCCTAAAACTAACATTAACCCCTAACCCTAACCATAATCCTAACCCTAACTCTTAACCCTAACCCTAAACCTAACCCTAATCATAATCCTAAAAGTAACTCTCACACTTCTTCCATTGTCAGTGTTAAGCAATCCTACAATCTTGCTATGCCATGCATGGAATGAGACCCAACCGAGTCCTGCATGACAGTCAGGGCCCCAGGCCCAGTGTACGATGGAGTGGTGTTGCAGCGACCCTGCCAGCCCCCTCTCACCAAAGATTAGACAAGTTCTCTGCCCATAAATTAACCACTAAATCTAAACAGTAACACTAACCCTAACCACTAACACTAAACCTAAAACCCGACCCTAACTCCCAACACTAACAGTAAGCCCCAACCTTAACCCTAAGCCCAACCTTAACCCTAACCCCTAAACCTAATCCTAATGCCTAACCCTAACCCCTAACTCTCACCATAATCCTAACCCCTTACGCTTACCCTAAATGTAATTCGCAAACTTCTTCCATTCGCAGAAATAAGCAAGACTAAAACCAGCCCATACCATGGCTGAGATGATGCTGTGCCCCTCTGTCCCTGGTGAGAGGCAGGGTCTCATGTCCTGGGTACAATGGAGTAGGGATGCAGCGATGTTCCAAGTCCCAATCCTGCATAGAGTATATAGGGCTCATGACTTAACACTATTCCCTAAGGCTAACCCCTAACCCTAACCCCAAGGATATCTCCTCTACCTAACTTTAATGCTAACCCTAACCCCTAAAGCTAACCCTAAGCCCTGAACCTAGCCCTCAAACCTAACACTAACCCTAACCCAAAACACTAACCCCTAACTGTAACAATAAACCCTAACACCAAAATACCTAACCCGTAAGACTAAACCTAAAACGTTAACCCTAACTCTAACCACAACCCTAAGCCTAACACTACCCATTACAAAAACCCTAGCCCTAACCCTAACCAAACAAGGACCCTGACTCTAACACCTAAGCCTAAACCCTAACCGTAACACTAAACTTAACCCCTTACACAAACCATATTACTAACCCTAACGCTTAACCATAACCCTAAATGTAACCTAAAACCCGAACCCTAATCCTAACCCTAAATCTAATTCTTACACTTCTTCCATTCTCAGTGTTAAGGAATCCTACAATCCAGCCATGCCATGCATGAGATGAGGCTCCGCCTGAGTCCTGCATGACAGTCAGGACCCAAGGCCCAGGGTACGATGGAGTGATGTCACGGCAACCCTGCAACCCCGCAACCCCCCTGTAAACATAGATTAGACAAGTCCTGTGCCCTTAAACTAACCACTAAATCTCAGCACTAACACTAACCCTAACCCCTACCACTAACCCCTAAACCTAAACCTAACCCCTTAGCCTAAAAGCCAACACTAACTCTAAACGCTAACCTTAACCCTAACCCCTAACTCTAACCCTAACCCAAACCCCTAACCCTAATCCTAATCCTTAACCCTGACCCTAACCAAAATGCTAACCCCTTACCCTTACGCCAAATGTAATTCTCACAATTCTTCCATTTGCAGAGATAAGCAAGACTACAACTAACCGATGCCATGCATGAGATGAGGCTCTGCAGCTGTATCCCACGAAAGTGGCAGGGTACCATGCCTTGGGTACAATGGAGTGGGGTCATGGCGATGGTCCCACTTCCTGACCCGCATAGAGCACATAGGACCCATGCCTTAACCCTAATCCCTAACCACAACCCCTAACCCTAACCGTAATGCTAACCCTAAACCCTCAACCTAACCATCATCCCTAACCCTAACCCTGACCCCAAACCCTAACCCCTAACCTAACACTAACCCCTAACCATAACCATAATACCTAAACCCTAAAATGCTAACATTAACCCTAACCCTAACCACAACCCTAACCGTAACCCTACCCCTTACAACGACCCTAGTGCTAAACCTAACCAAAAATCCCAACCCTAAACCCTAACCCTAAGCCCTAACCCTAAAACGAACGTTAACCCCTAACCCTAACAATAATCCTAACCCTAACTCTTAACCCTAAACCTAATGCTAACCCTACTCCTAAATCTAATTCTCACACTTCTTCCATTCTCAGAGTTAAGCAAGCCTACATTCCTCCCATGCCATGCGTGAGATGAGGATAGGCCCAAGTCCTGCGTTACACTCAGGGTCCAGGGCCCAGGGTACGATGGAGAGGTGTTGCGGCGACCTTGCCACCCCCTCTTACCATAGATTAGAGAGGTCCTGTGACATTAAACTAACCGCTAAATCTAAGCCATAACAGTAACCCTAACCCCTAACAATAAACTTAACCCCTGACCGTAGCCCCCAACAGTAACTCTAAACTCTAACCTTAACCTTAAACCCTAACCTTAAAACTAACCCCTAAACCTAATCCTATTCCCTAACCCTAAATCCAAAACCTAACCCTAACCATAATCCTAACCCCTTACCCTTACCCTAAATGTAATTCTCACACTTCTTCCATTCGCAGAGATAATCAAGTCTAAAACCAACACATGCCATGCCTGAGATGAGGCTGCGCCCCTGTGTCCCAGGTGAGAGGCAGGGTCCCATGTCCTGTGTACAGTGCAGTGTGGTCCCGGTGATGCTCCAAGTCCTATCCCTGCCTAGAGCAGATAAGGCCCATGTCTTAACCCTAACCCCTAATTCTAACCCCTAATCCTAACCCCAAGGATAACACCTCAACCTAAACCTAATGCTAACCCTGACCCCTAAACCTAACCATAAGCTTAACCCTAATCCCTCAACCTAACCCTCACCCCTACCCCTAATCCTAGCCCCAAACACTAAGCTCTAACTCTAACACTAACCCCTAACGAAAACAGAAATACCTAACTGGTAACACTAACCCTAAAACGCTAATCCTATTTCTAACCAAAACCCTAACCCTAACCCTAGCCCTTACAACAACCATAGCCGTAACCATAACCAAACAACGGCCCTAACTCTAACCCCTAAGCCTAAACCCTAACCGTAACACTAACCTTTACCGCCTACACTAACCAGATTACTAACCCTAACCCTTAACCCTAACCCTAAACCTAACCCTAAATCTAATTCTCACACTTCTTCCATCCTCAGAGTTAAGTAATTCTACAATCCAGCCATGAGAGGTGTGAGATGAGGCTCCGCCTGAGTCCTGCGTGACAGTCAGGGCCCAAGGCCCAGGGTACGATGGAGTGATGTCACGGCGACCCTTCCCACCCCCCTTTCACCATAGATTAGACAGGTCCTGTTCCCTTAAACTAACCGCTAAATCTAAGACCTAACATTAACCCTAACCTTCAACCTTCAACCTAACCCCTTACCATAACCCCAAACACTAAGTCTAAACCCTAACCTTAAACCTACCCCCTAACCATAAACCTAAAACCTAACCCTAATCCTAATCCCTAACCCTCACTCCTAACCCTAACGAACCTCATAACCACTTACCCTTACCCCAAACGTAATTCTCACAATTCTTCCGTTCTCAGTGATAAGCAAGCCTATAAACAACCCATGTCATGCGTGTGATGAGGCTCCCCTCTGTATCCCACGTAAGAGGCAGGGTCCCATGCCCTGGGTAGAATGGAGTAGGATCACGGTGATGCTCCCAGTTCCTGACCCACATAGACCAGATAGAGCCTATGCCTTAACTCTAATCCCTAACCAGAACCCCTAAACATAACCCTAACCCTGACACCTAACCGGAACCATAATGCTAACCCTAAACCCTCAACCTAACACTCATCGCTAACCATAACCCCAACTCTAACCCGTAACCCCTAACTTAATACTAACTTCTAACCATAACCTTAGTACCTAAACCCTAAAACTAACCCTAAAACTCTAACACTAATCCTAACTCTAACCACAACTCTAACCCTAACCCTACCCCTTTCAACAACACTAACCACTAAACCTAAGCCCTAACCCTAATCATATTCCTAACCCTAACTCTTAATACTAAACCTAACCCTAAACCATAACCCTAAATCTAATTCTCACACATCTTCCAATCTCAGAGTTAAGCAAGCCTACAATCCTCCCATCCCATGAGTGAGATGAGGCTCCACCCGAGTCCTGCATGATAATCAGGGCCCAGGGCGCAGTGTACGATGGAGTGGTGTCACCGCCATGACACCCTGCCAGCCCCCTCTCACCATAGATTAGACAGGTTCTGTGCCCTTAAAATAACCATTAAATCTAAACTATAACACTAACTCTAACCCCTAACACTAAAACTAAACACTGACCCTAACCCCGAACACTAACTCTAAACCCTATCCTTAACCCTAAGCCCTAACCCTAACCCTAACCCTAACTCGTAAACCTAATCCTAATCCCTAACCCTAAACCCTATCTCTAACCATAATCCTAAACCCTTATCCATACCCTAAATGTAATTCTCACACTTCTTCCATTTGCAGAGATAAGCAAGCCTACAACCAACCCATGCCATGCCTCAAATGAGGCTGCACCACTGTGTCCCACGTAAGAGGCAGGGTCCCATGCCCTGGGTACAATGGAGTGGGGTCACGGCGATGCTCCCAGTTCCAGACTGGCATAGACCAGATAGGGCCCTTGCCTTAACCCTAATCATCAACTCCAGCCCCTAACCCTAACCCCAAGGATAACAACTCAACCTAAACCTAGTGCAAACCCTAACACCTACACCACACCCTAACCCCTGACCCCTAACCATAGCTGTAACAACTAAACCCTAATTCTAACCCTAAAACTGTAACTCTAACCTCAACAACCCTAACCGTAACCCTAGCACCTAACCCTAACCCTAACTATAAATCTAATTCTTCCACTTCTTCCATTCTCTGAAATAAGCAAGCCTACAATCCACCCATACCATGCGTGAGATGATGCTGTCCCTGTGTCCTGCGAGACAGGCATGGGCCCATGTCAAGGGTACGATGGAGTGGGGTCCCGGGGTTTGTAGACTTGCTAAACTCTAGTTTGGAAGAATTGCTATAGTCTTATATAGGGATGCTTACATTTACTTTTAGAAAGCAACTATGAGGGGGTGCTTTGTAGGCTTGCCTAACCCTAGTTTGGATGAAGTGGGTAAGCCATGTATAGGAACATTAACATTGAGTTAGAGGAAGCATCTATGGGGGTGCTTTTTAGGCTTGCTAAACTCCAGTTTGGAAGAAGTATGAGAGTCATATATAGGAACGATTTCATTCATTCTGAGAAAGCAATTATAATGGGTTTGTTTGTAGGGTTGCTAAGCTCTAGTTTGGAGGAAGTTGAGAGTCATATATAGAAATGCTTACATTCACATAAAGTATCTATGGGGTGTTGTTTCGAGGCTTCCTACACTCTAGTTTGAAAAAGGGCTAAAGTCATGTATAGGAACGCTTACATTCACTTAGAGGAAGCAACTATTGGCGAGGGTTTTGTAGCACTGGTAAACTCTTAGATTAGAAGAATTGCGAGAGTCGTATATAGGAATGTTAACATTCACTCTATGAAAGCAACTATCAGGGCTTGGTTTCTAGGCTTGATAAACTCTAGTTTGGAAGAAGTGCCATAGTCATATATAGGAAAACTTAAATTCATTCACCAAAAGCAGCTATCGGGGATGGTGTGTAGGCTTACTCAACTTTAGTTTGGACGAACTGTGAGAGTCATATATAGGAACGGTTACGTTCACTCAAAGAAACCAACAATCAGGGTTTGGTTTGATGCTTTCTAAACTCTAGTTTGGAAGAAGTGCGAGTCATACATAGGAAAGCTTACATTCACTCAGAGAAACCAACTATGGGGGGCTGGTTTGGAGGCATTCTAAGCTTTAGTTTGGAAGAATGTCTAGAGTCATAAAGAGGAAGGTTACAGGCACTTAGCGAAAGCATCTCCTGGGGGGTGGTTTGTAGGCTTGTTAAACTCTAGTTTGGAAGAAGTGCGAGAGTCATATATAAGAAAGCCTACATTCACTCAGAGAAAGCAATTATGGGGCGGTGTTTTGTAGGCATGCTAAACTCTAGTTTGGAAGAAGGTTGAAAGTCATTATGTAGGAAGGCTTACATTCACTCAGAGAAAGCAATTATAGGAGGGTGCTATTTAGGCCCGTTAAACTCTAATTCAGAAGAAGTGCAATAGTTATATATAGGAACGCTTACATTCACACAGAGAAAGCAACAATGGGGTGGTGCTGTGTAGTCATGCTAAACTCTAGTTTGGAAGAAGTTCCACAGTCATACATAGGAAGGCTTACATTCACTCAGAGAAAGCAACTATGGGGTAGTGGTTTGTAATCATGCTAAACTCTAGTTTGGAAGGTCAAGAGTCATATATAGGAAAGCTTACAGTCACCTGGAGAAAGCAACTCTCGGGGGTGGTTTGTAGGCATACTAAACTCTATTTCAGAAGCAGAGCGAGAGTCATATATGGAAATGCTTACATTCACTCACAGAAAGCAACGATGGCGTGTTGGTTTGCAGCCATACTAAACTCTAGTTTGGAATAAGTACGAGGGTCATATATAGGAAGGCTTACATTCACACAGACAAAGCAACGATGTGGTGGTGTATTGTAGTCATGCTAAACTGTAGTTTGGAGGAAGATCTAGAGTCATATATAGGAACGCTTATATTCACTCAGACAAAGCAACAATAGAGTGGTGTTTTGCAGTCATGCTAAACTCTAGCTTAGAAGAAGTTCGAGAGTCATATAGGAAAGCTGACAGTCAGCTAGAGAAAGCAACTCTCAGGGGGTGGTTTGTAGGCATACTAACCTCTATTTTGGAAGAAGTGCGAGAGTCATATATGGGAATGCTCACATTCACTCAGAGAGAGAATCGATCGGGTGGTTGTTTGGAGCCATACTAAACTCTAGTTTGGAAGAAGTACCAGAGTCATATATAGGAATGCTTATATTCACTCAGAGAAAGCAACTATGGGGTACTGTTTTGTAGCCATGCTAAACTCTAGTTTGAAAGAAGTTCGTGAGTCATATATAGAAATGCATACAGCCCCTTAAAGCAACTCTGGGGGGTGGTTTGTAAGCCTGCTAAACTCTAATTTGGAAGCAGTGTGTGAGTAATATATGAGAATGCTTACAGTCACTAAGGGAAATCAACGATGGGTGGGTGGTTTGCAGGGATACTAAACTCTAGTTTGGAAGAAGTACGAGAATCATATATAGGAAGGCTTACATTGACGCAGAGAAAGCAACTATGGGGTGGTGTTTTGTAGTCATGCTAAACTCTAGTTTGGAGGAAGACTGAGAGTCATATACAGGAACGCTTACATTGACACACAGAAAACAACTATGGGGTGGTGTTTTTTAGTCATGCTAAACTCTAGTTTGGAAGAAGTTTGAGAGTCATATATAGGAAAGCTTTCAGTCACTTAGAGAAAGCAACTCTCGGGGGCTGGTTTGTAGTCCAGCTAAACTCTAATTTGGAAGCAGTGTGAGAGTCATATATGGGAATGCTCACATTCACTCAGAGAAAGCAACGATGGGGTCGGGGTTTGTAGGCATACCAAACTGTAGTTTTGAAGAAGTACGAGAATCATATATAGGAAGGCTTACCTTGACTCAGAGAAAGGAACTATGGGGTGGTGTTTTGTAGCCAATCTAAACCTTAGTTTGGAAGAAGTACGAGAGTCATATATAGGAACGATTACATTCATGCAGAGAAAGCAACGATGGGGTGGTGGTTTGCAGTCATGCTAAACTCTAGTTTGGAAGAAGTTAGAGAGTCATATACAGGAAGGCTTACATTCACGCAGAGAAAGCAACTATGGGGTCGTGGTTTGTAGGCATACTGAACTTTATTTCAGAACAATTGTGAGAGTCATAAATGGGAATGCTTACATTCACTCAGAGAAAGCAACGATCGGGTGGTGGTTTGTAGCCATAGTAAACTTTAGTTTGGAAGAAGTAGGAGACTCATATATAGAAATGCTTACATTCACGCAGAGAAAGCAACTATGGGGTGGTGGTTTGTAGTCACGCTAAACTCTAGTTCGGATGAAGTTCGAGAGTCATATATAGAAAGGCTTATATTCACTCAGAGAAAGCAACTCTCAGGTGTGATTTTTAGGCCTGCTAAACTCTAATTTGGAAGAAGCACAACAGTCTTATATGGGAACGTATGCACTCACGAAGAGAAAACAAATATGTTGTGGTGGTTTCTAGGCATGGTAAACTCTAGTTTGGGAGAAGTACCAGAGTCATATATAGGAACGCTTACATTCACGCAGAGAAAGCAACGATCGGGTGGTGTTTTGTAGTCATGCTAAACTTTAGTTTGGAAGAAGATCGAGAGTCATACATAGGACTGCTTGTATTCACGCTGGGAAAGCAACTATGGGGTGGTGTTTTGTAGTCATGCTAAGTTGTAGTTTAGAAGAAGTTCGAGAGTCATACATAGGAAAGCTTACAGTCACCTAGAGAAAGCAACTCTCGGGGGGGGGTTGTAGGTATACTAAACTCTATTTCTGAAGCAGTGCGAGAGTCAGATATGGGAAAGCTCACATTCATGCAGAGAAAGTAACTATGGGGCGGTGGTTTCTAGGCATACTAATCTCTAGTTTGGAGGAAGTATGAGAGTCCTATATAGGAATGCTTACATTCATGCAGAGAAAGCAACTATGGGGTGGTGTTTGGTAGTTATGCTAAACTCTAGTTTGGGAGAAGTTCGAGAGTCATGTATAGGAAAGCTTACAGTCATCTAGAGAAAGCAACTCTCGGGGGTGGTTTGTAGGCATACTAAACTCTATTTCTGAAGAAGTGCGAGAGTCATATATGGGAATGCTTACATTCACTCAAAGAAAGCAACGATGGGGTGGTGGTTTGTAGCCATATTAAACTTTAGGTTGGAAGAAGCATGGGAGTCATATGGAGGAACACTTACATTCACGTGGAGAAAGCTACTATGGGGTGGTGGTTTGTAGTCATGCTAAACTCTAGTTTGGAAGAAGACCGAGAGTCATATACAGGAACGCTTACATTCACACACAGAAAGCAACTATGGGGTGGTCTTCTTTAGTCATGCTAAACTTTAGTTTGGAAGAAGTCCGAAAGTCATATATAGGAAAGCTTTCAGTCAGAGAAAGCAACTCTCAGGGCCTGGTGTGTAGGCCAGCTAAACTCTAATTCGGAAGCAGTGTGATAGTCATATATGGGAACACTCACATTCACTCAGAGAAAGCAACGATGGGGCGGGGGGTTGTAACCATACTAAACTCTAGTTTGGAAGAAGAACAAGAGTCATATATAGAAAAGCTTGCAGTCACTTAGAGAAAGCAACTCTCGGGGGATTTGTAGGCATACTAAACTCTATTTCTGAAGAAGTGCGAGAGTCATATATGGGAACGCTTACATTCACTCAGAGAAAGCAACGATGGATGGTGCTTTGTAGCCATAATGAACTCTAGTTTGAGAGAAGTACGAGAGTCATATATGGGAAGGCTTGCATTCTCTCACAGAAAGCAACTATGGGGTGGTGTTTGGTTGGCATACGAAACTCTTGTTTGGAAGAAGTACGAGAGTCATATAGAGGAACGCTTACATTCACACAGAGAAAGCAATGGTGGGGTGGTTGTTTGCAGTCCTGCTAAACTCTAGTTTTGAAAAAGTTCGAGAGTCATATATAGGAACTCTTACTTTCACTCTGAGAAAGCAACTATGTGGGGCTGTTTGTTAGGCCCACTAAACTCTAATTTGGAAGAAGTGTGAGAGTCTTATATGGGAATGATTACATTCACCCAGAGAAAGCAACTATGGGGTGGTGTTTTGTAGTCAGTCTAAACTCTAGTTTGGAAGAAGTTCAAGAGTCACGTATAGGAAAGCTGACAGTCAACTAGAGAAAGCAGCTCTCGGGAGGTGGTTTTAGGCATTCCCATATATGACTCTCGCACTGCTTCAAAAATACAGTTTAGCAGGCCTACAAAGCTTCCCGATAGTTGCTTTCTCTAAGCGGCTGTACGCTTTCCTATATATGACTCTCGAACTTCTTCCAAACTAGAGTTTAGCATGAGTAGAAAACACCACCCCATCGTTGCTTTCTCTGCGTGAATGTAGGCATTCCTATATAAGACTTGACCTTTTTCCAAACTAGAGTTTAGCATGACTACAAAACACCACCCCATGGTTGCTTTCTCTGTGTGAATGTAAGCATTCCCATATATTACTCTCGCACTTCTTCTGAAATAGGGTTTAGTATGCTTACAAAACACCCCCCGAGAGTTGCTTTCCCTAGGTGACTGTAAGCTTTCCTATATATGACTCTCAAACTTCTTCCAAGCTAGAGTTTAGCATGACTGCTAAACACCACCCCATCGTTGCTTTCTCTGCGTGAATGTAAGCGTTCCTATATATCACTCTCGTACTTCTTCCAAACTAGAGTTTAGTATGGCTACAAACCACCAGCCCATCGTTGCTTTCTCTGAGTGATTGTAGGCTTTCTTATATACGACTTTCACACTTCTTCCAAACTAGAGTTTAACAAGCCTACAAACCATCCCTGACTGATGCTTTCTCTAAGTGCCTGTAACCTTCCTCTTTATGAATCTCGAAATTATTCCAAACTAAAGCTTAGAATGCATACAAACCACCCCTCCATTGTTGGGTTCTCTGAGTGAATGTAAGCTTTCTTATGTATGACTCTCACGCTTCTTCGAAACTTAGCAAGCGTCTTTAGCAAGCAACTTTAGCAAGCGTCAAACCACTCTGCAATTTTGGTTCTCTGAGTGAATGTAACCGGTTCTATATATGACTCTCGCAATTATTCCAAACTAGAGTTGAGTAAGCCTACAAACCAATCCCCGATAGCTGCTTTCGGTGAATGAATTTAAGTGTTCCTACATATGACTATGGCACTTCTTCCAAACTAGAGTTTATCAAGCCTTGAAACCACCCCTTGATAGTTACTTTCATTGAGTGAATGTTAATATTCCTATATATGACTCTCACAATTCTTCCAATCTAAGAGTTTACCAATGCTACAAAACCCCTGCCGATAGTTGCTTCCTCTAAGTGAATGTAAGCATTCCTATACATGACTTTAGCCCTTTTTCAAACTAGAGTGTAGGAAACCTAGAAACAACACCCCATAGATACTTTATGTGAATATAAGCGTTCCTATATATGACTCTCAACTTCCTCCAAACTAGAGCTTAGCAAACCTACAAACTCCCTATAATTGCTTTCTCATAATGAATGAAATCATTCCTATATATGACTCTCGTACTTCTTCCAAACTAGAGTTTAGCAAGCCTAACAAGCACCCCCATAGATGCTTCCTCTAACGCAATGTTAACATTCCTATACATGGTTTACCCACTTCATCCCAACTAGGGTTAGGCAAGCCTACAAAGCACCCCCTCATAGTTGCTTTCTCAAAGTAAATGTAAGCATCCCTATATAAGACTATAGCAATTCTTCCAAACTAGAGTTTAGCAAGTCTACAAACCCCAGGACCCCACTCCATCATACCCTGGGCATGGGCCCCTGCCTGTCACGCAGGACACGGGGACAGAGCCTCACCTCACGCATGGGATGGGTGGATTATAGGCTTGCTTATTTCGGAGAACAGAAGAAGTGGAAGACTTAGATTTATAGTTAGGGTTAGGTGCTAGGGTTAGGCTTAGGGTTAGGGTCAGGTCTGTTGCTAGGGCTAGGGTTAGAGTTTTAGGGTTAGAATTAGGGTTTAGGTGTTACAGCTATGATTAGGGGTCAGGAGTTAGGGTGTGGTGTTATGTTATAGTTAGTGCTAGTGTTAGCATTAGGTGTTAGGGTTAGCATTAGGTTTAGGTTGAGGAGTTATCCTTGGGGTTAGGGTTAGGGGTTAGAGTTAGAGTTATGTGTTAGTGTTTCAGGTTAGGGTTAGGGTTAGGTGTGAGGGTTAGGTTGAGGGATTAGAGTTAAGCTTAGGGTTAGTTTTAGGGTCCAGGGTTAGCATTAGGGTTAGGTTGAGGAGTTATCCTTCGGGTTAGGGTTAGGCATTAGAGTTAGGGATTAGGGTTAAGGCATGGGCCCTATCTGCTCTATGCAGGGTTGGAACTGGGAGCATTGCCGGGACCCCACTCCATTGTACCCAGGGCATGGGACCCTGCCTCTCACCTGGGACACAGGGGCACAGCATCATCTCAGGCATGGCATGGGTTGGTTTTAGGCTTGCTTATCTCTGCAAAAGGAAGAGCGTGAGATTTACATTTAAGGTAAGGGTAAGGGGTTAGGATTATGGTTAGGGTTAGGGATTAGCATTACGGATTAGGATTAGGTTTAGGGGTTATTGTTAAGGTTAGGGTTTAGAATTAGTATTGGGGGTTAGGGTCAGGGTTTAGATTTAGTGTTAGGGGTTAGGGTTAGTGTTACAGTATAGATTTAACGGTTAGTTTAAGGGCACAGAACCTGTCTAATCTACTGTGAGAGGGGGCTGGCAGGGTCACCCTGACACCACTCCATTGTACACTGCGCCCTGGGCCCCGATTGTCAAGCAGGACTCAGTTGGAGCCTGATCTCACTCATGGGATAGGAGGACAGTAGGCTTGCTTAACTCTGAGATTGGAAGATGTGTGAGAATTTGATTTAGGGTTAGGTTTTGTTTTAGGGTTTAGGGTTAGATTTAGTGTTAAGAGTTAGGGTTAGAATTATGGTTAGGGTTAGGGGTTAATGTTAGTGTTAGGGCTAGGGCTTAGGGTTAGGGGTTAGTTTTTTTGAAAGGGATAGGGTTAGGGTTAGGGTTGTGGTTAGGGTTAGGGTTACTATTAGAATTTTAGGGTTAGTTTTACGGTTTAGGTACTAAGGTTATGGTTAGGGGTTATTTTTACGTTAGGGGTTACGGGTTAGGGTTAGGGTTAGGTTAGGTGATGAGGGTTAGGGTGAGGGTTTAGGGTAAGCATTATGCTTACTGTTAGGTGTTAGGGTTAGGGTTATGTTAGGGGTTCTGGTTAGGGATTAGAGTTAAGGCATGGGCCCTATCTGGTGTATGTGGTTCAGGAACTGGAAACATTGCCGTGATCCCACTCCATTGTACCCAGGGCATGGGAACCTGCCTCTTACATGGGATACAAGGGGCGAGCGTCATCTCACGCATGGCATAGGTTGGTTATAGGCTTGCTTAGCACTGAGAATGGAAGAATTGTGAGAATTACGTTTGGCGTAAGGGTAAGTGGTTAGGAGTTTCGTTAGGGTTAGGGGTTAGGGTTAGGGATTAGGATTAGGGTTAGGTGTTAGGGTTAGGGTTAGGGGTTAGAGTTAAGGCTAGGGTTTAGACTTAGTTTTGGGGGTTAGGGTAATGGGTTAGGTTTAAGGTTGAAGGTTAGGGTTAATGTTAGGTCTTAGATTTAGTGGTTATTTAAGGACACAGGACCTGTCTAATCTATGATGACAGGGGGGCGGGCAGGGTCACCACGACATCACTGCATTGTACCCTGGGCCTTGGGCCCTGACTTTCACGCAGGACTCAGGCAGAGCCTCATCTCACGCATGGCATGCCTGGATTGTAGGATTACTTAACTCTGAGAATGGAAGAAGTGTGAGAATTGGATTTAGGGTTAGGATTAGGGTTAGGGTTTAGGGTTAGGTTTAGGTTTAGGGTTAAGGGTTAGGGTTAGTAATATGGTTAGAGTAAGGGGTAAAGGTTAGTGTTAGGGTTAGGGTTTAGGCTTAGGGGTTAGAGTTAGGGTCGTTGTTTTGTTAGGGTTATGGCTAGGGTTGTTGTAAGGGGTAGGGTTAATGTTAGGGCTGTGGTTAGATTCAGGATTAGAGATTTAGGGTTAGTGTTACTGGTTAGGTATTTCGGTTTTTGTTAGGAGTTAGTGTTAGAGTTAGGGCTTATTGTTTGGGGCTAGGATTACAGTTAGGTGTGAGGGTTAGGTTGAGGGGTTAGGGTAAAGCTTAGGGTTAGGTTTAGGGGTTAGAGTTAGCATTAGGTTTAGATTGAGGTGTTATCCTTGGGGTTAGGTACAAGGGTTAGAGTTAGGGATTAGGGTTAAGGCATGGGCCTTATCTGCTGTAGGCAGGGATAGGACTTGGAGCATCGCCAGGACCCCAATGCACTATATCCAGGACATGGTACCCTGCCTCTCTCCTGGGACACAGGGGCGCATCCTCATCTCAGACATGGCATGGGTTGGTTTTAGGCCTGCTTATCTCTGTGAAAGGAAGAAGTGTGAGAATTACATTTAGTGTAAGGGTAAGGGGTTAGGATTATGGTCAGGGTTAGGTTTGGGTTTTACGGTTAGGGAATAGGATTAGGTTTAGTGGTTAGTTTTCAGGTTAGGGTTCAGGTTAAGGTTAGAGTTTAGAGTTAGTGTTGGGGGTCAGGGTCAGGGGTTACGTTTATCATTATGGGTTAGGGTAACCTACCCATTCCCTCTCTCTCTCCCTCTCTCCCTACATTCTCTCTAAGGGAATGTAAGCCTTCCTATATAGGTTCCTTTCTAAGAGTTCACCTCTTCCTCCAAAGTGACTTCTGTCTTCAGTGTTTTTGAAACGATACTCTCTAACTTGTTCCTTTCTCAGAGTTAAGGAATCCGGCTATCCTGTACAGATGATTGCTTTCTCTAAGGGAATATAAGCCTTCCTATAAAGGTTCCTTTATAAGAGGTACCCTCTTCGAATAAAATGACTTCTGCCTTCAGTGTTTTTGAAAGGATACTCTCTCACTTCTTCCTTTCTCAGAGTTAAGCAAGCATGCAATCCAATTCCCCATAGTTGCTTTCTCTAAGGGAATGCAAGAGTTCCTATAGATGACCCTCTCTCGCTCGCTCCCTCTCTCTCTCCCTCTCTCCATCTCTCTGCCTCCCTCTCTCCCTCTCTCCCTCTCTCTCTCCCTCTCTCCCTCCCTTTCTCCGTCTCTCCTCTCTCTCCCTATCTCCCTCCCTCTCTCTCTTCCTCTCTCTCTCTGCCTCTCTCCCTCTCTCTCCGTTCCTCTCTCCCTCTCTCTCTCCCTCTCTGCCTCCCTCTCTCCCTTTCTCCATCTCTCTCCCTCTCTCCCTCTCTCAATCTCTCTCTCCCTATCTCCCTCTCTCTCCCTATCTCCCTCTCTCTCCCTCCTTCTCTCCCTCTCTAACTCCCTCTATCACTCCCTCCCTCCCTCTCTCCCTCCCTCTCTCTCCCTCTCTCCCTGTCTCCATCTCTCTCCCTCCCTCTCTCCCTCTCTCCCTCTCTCTCTCCCTCTCTCCCTCTCTCCCTCTCTCTCTCTCCCTATCTCTCTCTCACCCTCCCTCTCCCTCTCTCTCCTCCCTTCTCTCTCCCTCCCTCTCCCTCTCTCTCTCCATCCCTCTCTTTCCCTCTCTCCCTCTGTCTCTCCCTCTCTCTCTCCCTCCCTCTCCCTCTCTCTCCCTCCCTCTCTCCCTCTCTACCTCCCTCTCTCTCCCTCTCTCCTTCTCTCTAACTGCCCCTCTCCCTCTCTACCTCTCTCCCTCTTTCCCTCTCTGGGCTGGATTGCCGGCTTCCTTAACTCTGAGAAAGGAACACATTAGAGAGTATCCTCTCAAAAACACTGAATACAGAAGGCATTTCACAGGAAGAGGGTAACTCTCAGTCAGAAAAGAGTCATCTATAGGAACGCTTACATTCCCCTAGAGAGAGCAACTATCGGCCCTTGGATTTCATGCTCCCTTAACTCTGAGAAAGGAAGATGTGAGAAAGTATCCTTTCAAAAACACTGAAAGCAGAAGTCATTTCGTTCCAAGAGGGTAACTATTAGTCAGAAAGGGGTCATTGCATGCTTGCTTAACACTGAGAATGGAAGAGGTGTGACAGTTTCCAGTCCAGCATTCTTATGAAAGAAGTCATTCCCTAGGAATAAGTCTTCTCCAGAAAGGAGTCATATAGAGGAACACTTACATTCACTTAGAGATGGCAACTATACGGAAGTGGATTGCAGGCTTCTTTAACTCAGAGAAAGGAAGAAATGAGAGAGTATCCTTTCAAAAACACTGAAGGCAGAAGTCATTTTGTAGGAAGAGGGTAACTCTTAGTCCGAAAAGAGGCATATATAGCAACGCTCACATTCCCTGAGAGAAAACTGCTATTGGGGTGTAGACTGTAGGCTTCCTTAACTCTGAGAATGGAAGAACTGTGAAAGGATCCTTTCCAACGAACTGAAGAAAGAAGTCATTTTGAAAGAAGTAGATAACTCTTAGCCAGAAAGCAGCCATACATAGGAGCCCTTACATTCCCTGAGAGAAAGCAACTATTGGGGCCTGTATTCCATGCTTGCTTAACTCTGAGAATGGAAAACTGTGAGAGTTTCCTGTCAAGCACACTTAAGAAAGAAGTCATTTCCTAGGAATAAGTCTTCGCCAGAAAGTAGTCATAAATATGAACGGTTATCTTCATTTAGAGAAAGCAACTGTAAGGGGTGGATTGCAGGCTTCCTTAACTGTGAGAAAGGAACAGGTGATAAAGCATCCTTTCAAAAACACTGAAGGCAGAAGTCATTTCGTTCGAAGACGGTACCTCTTAGGAAGGAACCTACATAGGAAGGCTTACATTCCCTTCGAAAAAACAATCATCTCGGCTGGATAGCCGGATTCCTTAACTCTGAGAAAGGAACAAGTTAGAGAGTATCCTTTCAAAAACACTGAAGACAGAAGTCATTTTGCAGGAAGACGGTAAATCTTAGTCAGAAAAGTGTCATCTATAGGAATGCTGACATTCCCTTAGAGAAAGCAACTATCAGCTTTTGGATTTCATGCTTGCTTAACTCTGAGAAAGGAAGAAGTGAGAGAGTATCCTTTCAAAAACACAGAAGGCAGAAGTCATTTCGTAGGAAGAGGGCACCTCTTAGAAAGAAACCTATATAGGAAGGCTTATATTCCCTTAGAGAAAGCAATCATCTGACTTGTACTGCTGGCTTCCTTAACTCTGAGAAAGGAACAAGTTAGAGAGTATCCATTCAAAAACAATGAATACAGAAGTCATTTCACATTATGAGGGTAACTCTCAGTCAGAAAAAAAAAAAACCATCTATAAGAACGCTTATGTTCCCCTAGAGAAAGCAACTATCGGGGTTTGCATTGCATGCTTGCTTATCTCTGAGAAAGGAAGAAGTGAGTGAGTATCCTGTCAAAAAGCACAGAAGACAGAAGTCATTTCATAGGATGAGGGTTACACTTAGTCAGAGTCTTCTATGGAAAATCTTACATTCCCGTAGAGAAAGCAACTATCGGGGGTTGGATTGCATGTTTGCTTAACTCTGATAATGAAAGAGCTGAGACAGTATCCAGTCCAGCATTCTTATGAAAGAAGTCATTTCCCAGGAATAAGTCTTCGCCAGAATGGAGTCATATAGAACAATGCTTACATTCACTTAGAGATAGCAACTATACAGAGTTGGATTGCAGGCTTCCTTATCTCTGAGAAAGGAACAAGTTAGAGTGTATGCTTTCAAAAACACTGAAGACAGAACTCATTTCATAGGAAGAGGGTTACTGTTATTCATAAAGGAATCATATATAGGAAGACTTACATTCCCTTAGAGAAAGCAAACATTGGTGCCGGATTGCCAGCTTTCTTAACTCTGAGAAAGGAAGCAGTGAGAGAGTATCCTTTGGAAAACACTGAAGAAAGAAATCATTTCGTAGGAAGAGGGTAACTCTTAAAAAGGAACCTATAAAGGATGGCTTACATTCCCTTAGAGAAAGCAAGCATCTGGGCTGGATTTCCAGCTTCCTTAGCTCTGAGAAAGGAACAAGTTAGAGAGTATCCTTTCAAAAACCACTGAATACAGAAGTCATTTCGCAAGAAGAGGGTAACTCTCAGTCAGAAAAGAATCATCTACAGGAACGCTTATATTCCCTTAGAGAAAATAACTATCGGGGTTTGGATTGCATGCTCGCTTCACTCTGAGAAAGGAAGAAGTGAGAGAGTATCCTTTCAAAAACACTGAAGGCAGAAGTCATTTCGTTCCAAGAGGGTAACTATTAGTCAGAAAAGGGTCGCTGCATGCTTGTTTAACTCTGAGAATGGAAGAGTTGTGACACTTTCCAGTCCAGCATTATTACGAAAGAAGTCATTTCCTAGGAATAAGTCTTCTCCAGAAAGCAGTCATACAGAGTAACACTTACATTCACTTAGAGATGGCAACTATAGGGGAGTGGATTGCAGGCTTCCTTAACTCAGAGAAAGGAAGAAATGAGAGAGTATCCTTTCAAAAACACTGAAGGCAGAAGTCATTTCATAGGAAGAGGGTACCTCTTAGAAAGTAACCTATATAGGAAGGCTTACATTCCCTTAGAGAAAGCAATCATCTGGCCTGTATTGCTGGCTTCCTTAACTCTGAGAAAGGAACAAGTTATAGAGTATCCTTTCGAAAACAATGAATACAGAAGTGATTTCACAGGAAGAGGGTAACTCTCAGTCAGAAAAAAAGAATCTATAGGAACGCTTACATTCCCCTAGAGAAAGCAACTATTGGGGTTTGGATTGCATGCTTGCTTATCCCTGAGAAAGGAAGGAGTGAGTATCCTTTCAAAAAGCACTGAAGACAGAAGTCATTTCGTAGGATGAGGATTAATCTTAGTCAGATAGAGTCATCTTTGGAAACGCTTACATACCTTTAGAGAAAGCAAGTAACAGACGTTGGATTGCATGCTTGCTTGACTCTGAGAATGGAAGAGGTGTGACAGTTTCCAGTCCAGCATTGTTACGAAAGAAGTCACTTCCTAGGAATAAGTCTTCGCCAGAAAGGAGTCATATAGAGGAATGCTTACATTCACCTAGAGATAGCAAGTATAGGGAGTTGGATTGCAGGCTTCCTTGTCTCTGAGAAAGGAACAAGTTAGAGCGTATGCATTCAAAAACACTGAAGACACACGTCATTTCATAGGAAGAGGGTAACAGTTAGTCAGAAAGGAATCATATATAGGAAGAATGACATTCCCTTAGAGAAAGCAACCATTGGGGCTGGATTGCCGGCTTTGTTATCTCTGAGAAAGGAAGAAGTGAGAGAGTATCCTTTAGAAAACACTGAAGGCAGAAGTCATTTCGTAGGAACAGGGTAACTCTTAAAAAGGAACCTATATAGGAAGGCTTACATTCCCTTAGAGAAATCAATCATCTGAGATGGATTGCATGCTTCCTTAACTCTGAGAAAGGAACAATTTAGAGAGTATCCTTTCAAAAACCCTGAATACAGAAGTCATTTCGCAGGAAGGAGGTAGCTCTCAGTCAGAAAAGAATCATCAATAGGAACACTTACATTCCCTTAGAGAAAGCAACCTTCGGGTGTTGGATTTCATGCTTGGTTAACTATGAGAAAGGAAGAAGTGAGAGAGTATCCTTTCAAAAACACTGAAGGCAGAAGTCATTTCATCGGAAGAGGGTGACTCTTAGAAAGGAACCTATCTAGGAAGGCTTACATTCCCTTAGGCAAAGCAATCATCTGGGCTGGATTGCCAACTTCCTTAAGTCTGAGAAAGGAACAAGTTAGAGAGTATCCTTTCAAAAACACTAAAGACAAAAGTCATTTCGCAGGAAGAGGGTAACTCTTAGTCAGAAAAGGGTCATCTTTAGGAACGCTTACATTCCCTTAGAGAGAGAAATTATCGGCAGTGGATTGCCTGCTTTCTTAACACTGAGAAAGGAAGAAGGGAGAGTATCCTTTGGAAAACACTACAGGCAGAAGTCATTTCATAGGAAGAGGGTAACACTTAGTCAGAAAAGTGTCCTCTATAGGAACGCTTACATTCCCTTAGAGAAAGCAACTATTGGCTGTTGGATACCATGCTTGCTTAACTCTGAGAAAGGAAGAAATGAGAGAGTATCCTTTCAAAAACACTGAAGGCAGAAGTCATTTTGTAGGAAGAGGGTACCTCTTAGAAAGGAACTTATATAGGAAGGCTTACATTTCCTTAGAGAAAGCAATCATGTGGCCCGGATTGCTGGCTTCCTTAACCCTGAGAAAGGAACAAGTTAGAGAGTATCCTTTCAAAAACACTGAAGACAGAATTCATTTCCTAGGTTGAGGGTTACTCTTAGAAAGAGTCATCTATGGAAATGCTTACATTCCCTTAGAGAAAGTAACTATCGGGAGTTGGATTGCATGCTTGCTTAACTCTGAGAATGGAAGAGTTGTGACAGTAGCCAGCCCAGCATTCTTACGAAAGAACTAATTTCCTAGGAATAAGTCTTCACCAGAATGGAGTCATATAGAACAATGTTTACATTCACTTAGAGACAGCAACTATAGGAAGTTGGATTGCAGGCTTCCTTATCTCTGAGAAAGGAACGAGTTAGAGAGTATGCTTTCAAAAACACTGAAGACAGAAGTCATTTCGTAGGAAGAGGGTAACTGTTATTCAGAAAGGAATCATATATAGGAAGACTTACATTCCCTTAGAGAAAGCAAACAACGGGGCTGGATTGCGGGCTTTCTTAACTCTGAGAAAGGAAGAAGTGAGAGAGTATCCTTTGGAAAACACTGAAGACAGAAGTCATTTCATAGGAAGAGGGTAACTCTTAAAAAGGAACCTATATAGGACGGCTTACATTCCCTTAGAGAAAGCAAGCATCTGGGATGGATTGCCGGCTTCCTTAACTCTGGGAAAGGAACAAATTAAAGAGTATCCTTTCAAAAATACTGAATACAGAAGGCATTTCGCAGGAAGAGGGTAAGTCTCAGTCAGAAAAGAATCATCTATAGTAACGCTTACATTCCCTTAGAGAAAGCAACTATCAGCTGTTGGATTTCATGCTTGCTTAACTCTGAGAAAGGAAGAAGTGAGAGAGTATCCTTTCAAAAACACTGAATACAGAAGGCATTTCGCAGGAAGAGGGTAAGTCTCAGTCTAGAAAAGAATCATCTATAGTAACGCTTACATTCCCTTAGAGAAAGCAACTATCAGCTGTTGGATTTCATGCTTGCTTAACTCTGAGAAAGGAAGAAGTGAGAGAGTATGTTTCAAAAACCACTGAAGACAGAAGTCATTTCGCAGGAAGAGGGTAACTCTCAGTCAGAAAAGAATCATCTATAGGAACGCTACATTCCCTTAGAGCAAGCAACTATCAGGGTTTGGATTTCATGCTTGCTTAATTCTGAGTAAGGAACAAGATCTATAGGAACGCTTACATTCCCTTAGAGTAAGCAACTATTGACTGTTGGATTTCATGCTTGCTTAATTCTGAGAAAGGAAGAAGTAAGCGAGTATCCTTCCAAAAACACTGAAGGTAGAAGTCATTTCCTTGGAAGAGGGTACCTCTTAGAAAGTAACCTATATAGGAAGGCTTATATTCCCTTAGAGAAAGAAATCATCTGGGCTGTATAGCCGGATTCCTTAACTCTAAAAAAGGAACACTTTAGAGAGTATCCTTTCAAACACTGAAGTCAGAGGTCATTTCGCAGGAAGAGGGTAACACTTAGTCAGAAAAGAATCATCTACAGGAACGCTAACATTCCCTTAGATAAAGCAACAATTGGGTCTTGGATTTCATGCTTGATTTACTCTGAGAAAGGAAGAAGTGAGAGAGTATCCTTTGAAAAACACTGAACACAGAAGTATTTTGCAGGAAGACGGTAACTCTCAGTCAGGAGTCATCTATCAGAACGGTTACATTCCCTTGGAGAAAGCAACTATCGCGAGTTGGATTGCATGCGTGCTTAACTCTGAGAATGGAAGAGGTGTGACAGTTTCCAGTCCAGTATTCTTATGAAAGAAGTCATTTCCTAGGAATAAGTTTCACCAGAAAGAAGTCATATAGAGGAACGCTTACATTCACTTAGAGATAGCAACTATAGGGAATTGGATTGCAGGCTTCCTTATCTCTGAGAAAGGAGCAAGTTAGAGTGTATGCTTTCAAAAAAACTGAAGACAGAACTCATTTTGCAGGAAGAGGGTAAATGTTATTCAGAAAGGAATCATACATAGTAGACTTACATTCCCTTACAGAAAGCAATCATCTGGGCTGGATTGCCGGCTTTCTTAACTCTGAGAAAGAAACACATTAGAAAGCATCCTTTCAAAAACACTGGATACAGAAGGCATTTTGCAGGAAGAGGGTAGCCCTGAGTCAGAAAAGAATCATCTATAGGAACGCTTACATTCCCTTAGATAAAGCAACTTTCGGGGGTTGTATTGCATGTTTATTTAACTTTGAGAAAGGATGAAGTGAGAGAGTATCCTTTCAAAAACACTGAAAAGAGAAGTCATTTTGCAGGAAGAGGGTAACTCTTAAAAAGGAACCTCTAGAAGAAGGCTTAGATTCCATTACAGAAAGCAATCATCTGGCTGGATTGTCGGCTTCCTTAACTCTGAGAAAGGAACGAGTTAGAGAGTATCCTTTCAAAAACACTGAAGACAGAAGTCATTTCGCAGGAAGAGGGTAACTCTTAGACAGAAAAGAGTCATATAAAGGAGCGCTTACATTCCCTTAGAGAAAGGAACTATCGGGGTTTGGACTGCATGTTTAACTCTGAGAAAGGAACAAGATAGAGAGTATCCCCTCAAAAATACTGAAGACAGAAGTCATTTCACAGGAAGAGGGTAACTGTTAGTCACAAAATTGTCATCTACAGGAACGCTGTCATTCCTTTAGAGAAAGCAACTATCGGCTGTTGGATTTCATGCTTGCTTAACTCAGAGAAAGGAAGAAGTGAGAGAGTATCCTTTCAAAAAGCACTGAAGACAGAAGTCATTTCGTAGGATGAGGGTTGCTCTTAGTCAGAAGGAGTCATCTATGGGAATGCTTACATTCCCTTAGAGAAAGCAAATATCAGGAGTTCGATTTCATGCTTGCTTGACTCTGAGAAAGGAAGAAGTGGGAGAGTATCCTTCAAAAATACTGAAGGCAGAAGTCATTTCATTCGAAGAGGGTACCTCTTAGATAGCAACCTGTATTGGAAGGCTTACATTCCCTTAGAGAAAGCAATCATCTGGGCTGGATAGCCAGATTCCTTAACTCTGACAAAGGAACAAGTTAGAGAGTATCCTTTTGAAAACACTGAAGACAGAAGTCATTTCGCAGGAAGAGGGTAATTCTTAGTCAGAAAATTGTCATCTCCAGGAACACTTACATTCCCTTACAGAAAGCAATTATCAGGGCTTAGATTGCATGCTTGCTTAACTCTGAGAAAGAAGAAGTGAGAGAGTATCCTTTCAAAAACACTGAAGGCCAAAGTCATTTCGTTTAAAGAGGGTACCTCTTAGAAAGCAACCTATATTGTAAGGCTTACATTCCCTTAGAGAAAGCAATCATCTGGGCTGGATAGCCGGATTCCTTAACTCTGAGAAAGGAACAAGTTAGAGGGTATCCTTTCAAAAACACTGAGGTCAGAAGTCGTTTCGCAGGTAACTCTTAGTCACAAAAGGGTCATCTATAGGAACACTTACATTCCCTTACAGAAAGCAACTATCATGGTTAGATTGCATGCTTGCTTACCTCTGAGAAAGGAAGAATTGAGCGAGTATCCTTTCAAAAACAGTGAATACAGAAGTCATTTCGCAGGAATAGCGTAACTGACAGGCAGAAAAGAATCATCTATAGGAACGCTAACCTTCCCATAAAGAAAGCAACTATCATGGTTTGGACTGCATGCTTAACTCTGAGAAAGGAAGAAGTGAGAGAGTATCCTTTCAAAACCACTGAAGATAGTAGTCATTTCGTAGGATGAGGGTTACTCTTTGTCAGAAGGAGTCATCTATGAGAACGCTTACATTCCCTTAGAGATAGCAACTATTGGGAGTTGGATTTCATGCTTGCTTAACTCTGAGAATGGAAGAGGTGTGAGAGTTTCCAGTCCAGCATTCTTATGAAAGAAGTAATTTCCTAGGAATAAGTCTTTGCCAGAAAGAAGCCATATAGAGGAACGCTTACATTCACTTAGAGATAGCAACTATAGGGAGTTGGATTGTAGGCTTCGTTATTCTGAGAAAGGAACAAGTTAGAGAGTATGCCTTCAAAAACACTGAAGACAGAACTCATTTCGTAGGAAGAGCATAACTTTTATTCAGAAAGGAATCATATATAGGAAGACTTACATTCCCTTAGAGAAAGCAACCATCAGGGCTGGATTGCCGGCTTCCTTAACTCTGAGAAAAGAAGAAGTGAGAGAGAATCCTTTGGAAAACACTTAAGGCAGAAGTCATTTCGTAGGAAGGGGGTAACTCTTAAGAAGGAAGCTATATAGGAAGGCTTACTTTCCATTATAGAAAGGAATTATCTGGGCTGGATCGCTGGCTTTCTTAACTCTGAGAAAGGAACGAATTAGTTAGTATCCTTTCAGAAACACTGAATACAGAAGGCATTTTTCAGGAAGAGGGTAACGCTCAGTCAGAAAGGTATCATCTATAGGAATGCTAAAATTCCCTTAGAGAAAGGAAGTATCGGCGCTTGGATTGCATGCTTGCTTAACTCTGAGAAAGGAACAAGTTAGAGAGTATCCTTTTAAAAACACTGAAGACAGAAATCATTTCACAGGAAGAGAGTAACTCTTAGTCAGAAAAGAGTCATCTATAGGAACGCTTACATTCCCTTAGAGAAAGAAACTATCGGAGCTGGATTTTCTGCTTTCTTAACTCTGGGAAAGGAGGAAATGAGAGAGTATCCATTGGAAAACACTGAAGTAGAAGTCATTTCGTAGGAAGAGGGTAACTGTTATTTAGAAAGGAATCATATATAGGAAGATTTACATTCCCTTATAGAAAGCAACCATCCAGGCTGGATTGCCGGCTTTCTTAACTCTGAGAAAGGAAGAAGTGAGAGAGTATCCTTTGGAAAACACTGAATAGAGAAGGCATTTCGTAGGAAGAGGGTAACTCTTAAAAAGGAACATATATAGGAAGGCTTACATTTCCTTATAGAAAGCAATCATCTGGGCTGGATTGCCAGCTTCCTTAACTCTGAAAAAGGTACAAGTTATAGAGTATCCTTTCAAAAACACTGAATACAGAATGCATTTCGCAGGAAGGGGGTAACTCTCAGTCAGAAAAGTATCACCTGTAGGAACGCTTACATTCCCTTAGAGAAAGCAATTATCGGCAGTTGGATTTCATGCATGCTTAACTCTGAGAAAGGAAGAAGTAAGAGAGTATGCTTTCAAAAACACTGAAGGCAGAAGTCATTCCTTAGGAAGAGGGTAACTCTTAGAAAAGAACCTATATAGGAAGGCTTACATTCCCTTAGGGAAAGCAATCATCTGGGCTGGATTTTCGACTTCCTTAACTCTGAGAAAGGAACAAGTTAGAGAGTATCCTTTCAAAAACACCGAAGACAGAAGTCATTTCGCAAGAAGAGGGTAACTCTCAGTCAGAAAAGAGTCATCTATAGGAACGCTTACATTCCCTTAGAGGAAGCAACTATGGGATTGGATTGCATGCTTCCTTAACTCTTAGAAAGGAAGAAGTGAGAAAGTATCCTTTCGAAACACTGAATACAGAAGTCATTTCACAGGAAGAGGGGAACTCTCAGTCAGAAAAGAATCATCTATAGGAACGCTAATATTCCCTTAGAGAAAGCAACTATCGGGGATTGGATTGCATGCCTGCTTAACTCTGAGAAAAAAAAACAAGTGAGAGAGTATCCTTTCAAAAACACTGAAGACAGAAGACATTTCGCAGGAAGAGGGTAACTCTTAGTCAGAAAAGAGTCATCTATAGGAACGCTTACATTCCCTGAGAGAAACCAACTACTGGCAGTTGGGTTGGATGCTTCCTTGACTCTGAGAAAGGAAGAAGTTAGAGAGTATCCTTTCAAAAACACTGAAGGCAGAAGTCATTTCGTTTGAAGAGGGTACCTCTTAGAAAGCAACCTATATAGATAGATTTATGTTCCATTAGAGAAAGCAATCATCTGGGTTGGATAGCCATATTCCTTAACTCTGAGAAAGGAACAAGTTAGAGAGTATCCTTTCAAAAACACTGAAGAGAGAAGTCATTTGGCAGGAAGAGGGTAACTCTTAGTCAGAAAATTGTCATCTATAGGAAGCTTACATTCCCATCGAGAAAGCAACTATGGGCTGTTGGATTTCATGCTTTCTTAACTCTGAGAGAGGAAGAAGTGAGAGAGAATCCTTTAAAAAGCACTGAAGACAGAAGTCATTTCGTAGGATGAGGGTTACTCTTAGTCAGAAGGAGTCATATATGAGAACGCTTACATTCCCTTAGAGAAAGCAACTATCGTCAGTTGGATTGCATGCTTGCTTAACACTGAGAATGGAAGAGGTGTGAGAGTTTCCAGTCCAGCATTCTTATGAAAGAAGTCATTTCCTAGGAAGAAGTCTTCACCAGAAAGAAGTCATATAGAGGAATGCTTACATTCACTTAGAGATACCAACTATAAGGAGTTGGATTGCAGGCTTCCTTATCTCTGAGAAAGGAACAAGTTAGAGCGTATGCTTTCAAAAACACTGAAGACAGAACTCATTTCGTAGGAAGAGGGTAACCTTTATTCAGAAAGGAATCATATATAGGAAGACTTACATTCCCTTAGAGAAAGCAACCATCGGGCTGGATTGCCGGCTTCCTTAACTCTGAGAAAGGAATAAGTGAGAGAGTATCCCTTGGAAAACACTGAAGGCCGAATTCATTTCGTAGGAAGAGGGTAATTCTTAAAAAGGAACCTGTATAGGAAGGCTTACTTTCCCTTACAGAAACAAATCATCAGGGCTGGATTGCCGACTTCCCTAACTCTAACTCTAAGAAATGAACAAATTAGAAAGTATCCTTTCCAAAACACTGAATACAGAAAGCACTTTGCAGGATGAGTGTAACCCTCATTCAGAAAAGAATCATCTATAGGAACGCTAACATTCCCTTAGAGAAAGGAACTATCGGGGCATGGATTGCACGCTTGCTTAAATCTGAGAAAGGAAGATGTGAGAGAGTATCCTTTCAAAAACACTGAATACAGAAGTCATTTTGCAGGAATCGGATAACTCTCAGTAAGAAAAGAGTCATCTCTAGGAACGTTTACATTCCCTTAGAGAAAGGAACTATCAGGGTTTGGTTTGCATGCTTGCTTAACTCTGTGAAAGGAACAAGTTAGAGAATATCCTTTCAAAATCACAGAAAACAGAAATCATTTCACAGGATGAGGGTAAATCTTAGGCAGAAAAGAACCATCTATAGGAATGCTTAGATTCCCTTAGAGAGAGCAAGTAGCGGGGGTTGGACTGCATGCTTGCTTGACCCTGAGAAAGGAAGAAGTGAGAGAGCATCCTTTCAAAAACAGTGAATACAGAAGTCATTTCGCAGGAAGAGGGTAACACTCCGTCAGGAAAGAATCATCTATAGGAACGCTTATATTCCTTTAGAGAAAGCAACTATCGGGGGTTGGATGGCATGCTTGCTTAACTCTGAGAAAGGAAGAAGTTAGAGAGTATCCTTTCAAAAACACTGAAGACAGAAGTCATTTTGCAGGAAGAGGGTAACTCTTAGTCAGAAAAGAGTCATCTATATGAACGCTGACATTCCCATAGAGAAAGCAACTATCGGGAGTTCGATTGCATGCTTGCTTGACACTGAGAAAGGAAGAAGTGAGAGAGTATCTTTACAAGCACACTGAATACAGAAATCATTTTGCAGGAAATGGGTAAGTCTCAGTCAGAAAAGAATCATCTATAGGAACGCTTACATTCCCTTAGAGAAAGCAACTATCAGGGCTTGGATTGCATGCTTGCTTAACTCTGAGAAAGGAACAAGTTAGGACTTTAGGAACATGGCGGAGAGGTGAGGACCTCCTGGATCTGTGCTCCCGGAATGGAAGGTTTGGATATCGGTCTGCTGCAACGCTAGATGATTGCTCTCCCACAAGATCAACAGTGTGAATCTATGGAGAATCAATGTGGGACATAGAGAACAAGAAAAATCTGAGGTGAACGGGAATCCACGAAAATCTGGAGAGTGCAGGAAGACAATAGACAGTGGTGTGCGGGAGGGCTGTACCCGCCTCACCAGTGAGTGAGGTGGGTTCAGCCTCGCAGGAAAGCGGCTTGTTTCCCCACTGTTCTCCACACTCCCGCAACTAGGGATCTGCCTGAAGACGGTGCAGAATTGCCCTGAGAAACGTGGGGCTCTGTGGAGAGGAGACATTAGCGGGGAAAGAGTTTTGACTACAGGTTGTTTGCACCGGGTCGCCGCTTGGTGGGGGGAGGGTCGGAACTCCCCTAAGGCAAAATACAGTGTCAGACTCCGAGTTGGGACTTTCCCTCGGCCGCTCTCTTGCCGGGGAGCTACTGTGGGCTCCTGGGCTCGCCAGGCCCCCGGCTCCGGTGCCTGCCGGTCCCTGATTGTTCACCCTGAATGCCGGCGATCTGCGGACTGGCAGTCGCCATCTTGGGGTCCTGCGGAGTGGCAGTCGCCATCTTGGGGTCCTGCAGAGTGGCAGTCGCCATCTTGGGGTCCTGCGGACTGGCAGTGGCCATCTTGGGGTCCTGCAGACTGGCAGTCGCCAACTTGGGGTCCTCAGCCTTGACGCTGCAGAGCGATTGGGTGCCGGAGCGATTGGGTGCTGGACGGCTCCTTGGGTGGCTCCCTCCCCTTGACTGTGGATCCACGCTAAGAGCTCTGGCCTTGCGTGATCTCTGCGGACAGGAGACATTAGAGGGAAAAAGCCTGGTCTGCAAGATATTTTAGCTGGGTCGCCGCTTAGCGGGGAGAGTGTCGGAACTGCCCTAAGGTGAAATACAGAGAGAGACTCGGAGTTGGGTCTTCCCCTCAGCTGCTCTCTTGCTGGGGAGCTACTGTGGGCTCCTGGGCTCGCCAGATCCCCTGGCTCCGGTGCCTGCCGGTCCCTGATTGTTCACCCCGAATGCCGGCGATCTGCTGACAGGCAGTCGCCATCTTGGGGTCCTCAGCCTTGTCACTGCGGAGAGATTGGGTGCCGGAGTGATTGGATGCCAGAGGGCTCCTTGGGTGGCTCCCTCCCCTTGACTGTGGTCCCACGCTAAGAGCTCTGGCCTTGTGTGATCTCTGCGGACAGGAGACATTAGAGGGAAAAAGCCTGGTCTGCAGGATATTTGTGCCGGGTCGCCGCTTGGCAGGGGGAAGGGTTGGAACTGCCCTAAGGCGAAATACAGTGTCAGACTCCAAATTAAGACTCTCCCTCGGCCGCTCTCTTGCCGGGGAGCTACTGTGGGCTCCTGGGCTCGCCAGACCCCCGGCTCCGGCGCCTTCCAGACCCTGATTATTCACCCTGAGTGCCGGCGATCTGTGGACTGGCAGTCGCCATATTGGGGTCCTCAGCCTTGCTGCTGCGGAGCGATTGGGTGCCAGAGTGATTGAGTGCTGGATGGGTCCCTAGGAGGCTTCCTTCCCTAGTCTGTGGACCCCCACTGGGAACTCCGCCTCTGCGTGAACACTGAGTGCTCCCCCAGTCGTTACAGAGGGGTGTGTGAACCACGCACTCATAGGAGTGGGCCTGGTGTGTGCCCATGGGAGCTGCAGCAGCGGGGGCGCTGGGATAGTGAGGGCTCCACTCCCTCCTCCCTAGCCACTGTTTTTCACACAGAGAGAGGCAGAACCCATCTGCGGAGAGAAAGAGTCAAGAAAAAGAAGCTTTCAGTTGCAACCAGCACAACCCAGTGACTTAAAATGTCAAACCGGTATTAGATCAAATTAATTCTCTGGGGCTGGACCCATCAGAAACAGCCGCCCAGCTGAGGTAGTAAAATCCTAAATAATACCCAACAGGCTCCCCCTAGTGGCGAAGGAAGTAACACATCTAGGCCGCTACACAACCTAAGACCAGTGTGTACAGCGTGCCTCTATCCAGACTAAAGCTAGAAGGAGAGATCTAACGATTGATCCAGAGGGGAAGGCCACAGTGAAAGGACTCTGGGAGTGTAAAGAATCAAACTGAAATGTTGCCCCCAAAGAGGAATTCCAGCTCTCTACCAATGGACACAAACCAGATTCAAAG
>JAQIFY010004379.1:0-11806 GCA_028533085.1 Varecia variegata | reverse complement strand
CATGCTTGAAGCGAGAATGGAAAAGATCAGGATTCCGAGAGACTAGGCTCCAAGTCTGAAAGAGGAACGTTGCTGAACAAAGCCTCCAAGACACAAGGATCCGAACAGGAATTGTTTGTCGACAACGCATAATGATGTATTAGAACTGAAAATAACATTCGAGATGAATCCCTTTGTGCAGCTCAGAAAGCTTGCAGCGTTCCCAATACCTGCTTTCTATAAAGTGCTACAATTTCTTTTTTTTTTTTGCCCTTAACCAAATTCTTCTTCCTTTGTCTCAGATCGAAGAACATTTTTATTCTGTTTGCATTGTTGGCTGAACATTAAAATTACATCATTGGTTTTCTCTCTCACTTGTTCTTGTTTTTTTATTATATTGTTATTCAGTACAAAACAAAAAGCTGTGATCAGAAAAAGACAATAGAGGGGGATGGCTGGAGGAAGCTTGTCAAAATATCCTCCTGTTTAGTTTTGCTTCTGTTCATGCTTGACTTTCATATGCATAAAAAGGCCAGAAATTTATCATAAATGGCAGAAAATTGCATTCCATTAATTTCAGAGCCTTTGACTCCAACAGCTCAATCTTCAAGAGCGGTTGCTTTAGGATGTTCAAGAAAACAGAGAATAAAAGCTATTTTGTTTATCTGTTTTATATTTTGGAAGGATATATTTCACTACATTATCCAGAGGGATTTTGCTCAGAATCTCCTCAGCTTGTTTAGAGTCAGCTTGTCTACACAAGCCCTTGACTTCAACTTGGAGACAAAAGCTTAGAATCCATGGGTGAGGTTGGTGAAAGGGATCTCTTACAGGAACCAAATTAAGAAAAGTGAAATTGCCTTTCAAAATGAACTGAATTACTTGAGAAGCAGAAACTGAAAACTCAAAACCTTAGAGTTGTTACCCACACTACATCCCTGATATTTGTTCATTCAGCCTTTGCTTGAATTTCCCCAGTGACAAGGAACTCACTACCTCCTAAGATAGACCATTCCATTTTTAAGCAGTTTAATTTCTACTCTTACAAAGAGTAGAAATTGACTCCCTGAAGCATTCATCTATTGATCCCAGTTCTACCCTCCAGAGCCTCCTGTACACAATTCTTCATGTATCACAAGACAACTTTCCTGTCTGCCTTGGGCTCAACATCCCTGACTGCTTCTTCTTGGGAACTCTGCTTTCAGATGTCTCTTCTGCAGCCAAATCAGCCTTTGAAAATCCAGAATGGTAGGACTCCAAGACTGGTGCTCAAATTCGGACTTACTTTTATCACATGTGTTTAGGACACATTGAGCAGAGTGACACATAATCTGCAGAGGCTGAGGGACTAGAAGTGACTGTATACCTCTCGGTAATGCCAGCAGATGGCTGGTGCTGCCCTACAAAACCAGAACTTACACCCAACCCCTCTCCTCCACTAGGGCCAAGGCTAAACGTTACACAAGTGTATGAATTTCTTATGCTTTGGGTGGATCATGGATCATTTTGAAAAGCTGATAAAAGCTCTGGGTGGCCTTTCCAGAAAAATGAACATGCACATAAAATATTGTGTTCAATTTCATCAAATTTCCTATTTCATCAAACTTCCCAATCCCATGTATGAACTGCACCCCACACCACAGCATGCATAGGCTCCAGGTTGAGAATCCCTGCTATAGACAAAGTCTATGCAGCTCAGCACTAAGTCCTCCATGATATTGCAAAAGGTTTTCAATTGAGGGCTTGAAATCAGTCAGCCAATCCACCCACCCTTTCAATCAAATATACCAAGTATGTGTTCCATGTCACACCTAGCAGGGGTATGGCACTGATCAAGACACAGTCTCCATTCTCAGGGAGCTCATGGTCTAGGGCAGAGAGCAGGTGAGCAATTGCGTTTACACAATTGTGCTATTACAATGACAGTGCTATAATGGACATAAGGACGCAGCACGCACGGAGGTAAGATATTTAACCCAGCCTTGGGCGTTTCCAGGAGGACTTTTAAGAGGAGGTTGCTGAGTTCTGAAAAAGTTTCATATTAGATTTAAAAAAATTTTTAAATCCTAGCTGTGGTACTAATTGAACAGGCCAATGTGCAGAGGCTACCACCCCATAGCCTCACAGTAAGTCCTCCAAGAACCCACTTGTCCTTGCCCACTCTGCTGTCTCCTCCCTGGGACACACGGGGGAGACTTCCCATCACTGCTGATCCTTCACTGGCCCCCAGGCAGGGGAAATTGGGACACTTCCCACAGCTAATGAAGAGAGGATGTTCCTGTAACAAAGAGAACATGGTGCTGGGAGCCCACTACAGATGAATAATTACATCCTAATTAAACACTGCCTTTTGTTTTCCACTCATTTATTCAGTATTAAATGTGAATGAAGTTTGCTTTGTGCAAGACTCAGCTCTGACACATTCCTACGGAGTCACCAAGAAACTATTTCTCCTATGGCACTTATTATGCCACTCGGTGCTCTTTTTAAAAATCAGAGTGTATGTATAACCTTTGTAAGTGGAAAATATTCCCTGTAACTCTGCATTCTCTTCAGATGGATGATGTGCACTGAGATTTTTTTCTGAATAAGCCTTGCTTTCAGGTTCTCGTGTTTCAGGTTCTCCTCGGCATAATCCTCTCCACTGACGGACTCCTTCAGTGCCATAGTGGCCAACTTTGTCGACTCTTCATGCCCACTGCAGCCAGGAAGGGAAGGATGAGAAAACATTTCCTTAGCTCAGTTCTTGGCGTAAGGCTAACAGGGGATGTTGCATTTACTAGCATAGCATAGGGCTGACTTGGGAGAGGTAGGCAATTTTTCAAGTGCTTATAGGTTATTTCTTCTAGTTTTGCTTTATCTCCTGTTCAGAAGCTTTGCAATTTCTCTGAATATTAGAAATCTTCATATTCAAATGCATTTCAAAGCCCAGACAGAATTTATCTGGGCTAAACAGGGTTGTCTGGGCAGCTTCCTCTGGCATGGAAAATCAAGGGCTGTCTGTATATTGCAATGATCATGACCCCAAATGGGCAGAAGACAGCATGACTAGTGGAGAAAGAGGACCCGTCTGCCAGGATGGCAGTGCCTGTCCTCCATGTGTTTGGGCCCATAGGGGTAATTTGGGGCAATGAGTTGTGAATAAAAGAAACGTGTGACACTTTCACACTAAAGCATTTAATTGCTGGTGCGAGAGCCTCTGGAACATTCAAACTGGTGGCAGCTCCATCAGCCTGGGCCCTCCAGGTAAATACAATGAGCAGACCTGTTCCTCTTAAGTATGCATGCTTACAAACACATACTACCATAATTAACTTATACCTCAAGGTCCTTAGGGTGACATTCATTCCTAATAAAAATAAGTGTAAATTCACATTTCAAAAAGTGTTTCTGATAATCTCTAATTTTTTTTTTTTTTTGGCCAATATCTTGTCAGATCTGATTAGCTCATCATTGTTTTACGGCATAATAAAATAACTGCAGAACTTGTCTCGGGGTAGAAATGTCAGTTCTACCTTTTTCTTATTGTTCACTCAGGCTTATTATTAGTGTTAACTTCAAACCACAGAGATGCTTTCAAGCCATTTGTCTATTTTATGAGGACCAGTGTAGTTAAAGCTAGATTACATAATCTCTAACTCAATAAAAATTAAAAATTATGAGAATACAAAAAAAGTGCACTGACAAGCGAGGGCATCATGTTAACCCCTCTGGGTGTGGGACTCCCACTTTTGTCTGTGTCTCTCTGAATCATACATGGCTCAGAACCACCCAACACATGAACTAAATAAAGGCTCCAGGGTCAGCTCATATATTAAATATTGGTAAGTGTAATTTTTTTCTTATTTTTGAAAATTATAAAATAAAAATATTGCATTTTATTGATTTAAAGACAATTCATTTTCAGGTTTTAATATCTCTGCAATTAGGATGCATCTTCTCATCATAGCATGTCATAGTTTAATTGGTAGGTTTTAAAGAATTTTCCTAATGTACATAAAGTAATGGTAATCAATGGCATCTTCAGTAGATACAATATGGTAAATAGGAATTCTAGAATCTTCTTCTCTTGAGCCAAAGGGATTGTTTTCTGATCACTTCTAGAGACCAGTGCTCTAGAGCCTTGTTACTCAAGGTGTGTTTTTGGACCAACATCATGGACATCACCTGGGAGTTTGTTAGAAAAGCAGATTGTCAGGCTCTGCCCCAGACCTCCTGAATCAGACCTGCATTTTTATGAGATCTCCAGGTAATTCACGTGCATATTAAGGTCTGAAAAGTCCTGCTCCAGAGGCATTGAAATTTGGAGCTTTTCCGGTGGGTACTTACACTGTATTTGGTGCTAGCAGACAGACTTTAAAAGTGAGTGCCTTATCCACCTGCCTAACGTCTACTCTTTTAACACTCAGCTCTGGGGGTACCTCATCAGTGGTGTGCTGGTAAATGTTTAACAACTGACTCTCTGGGAAAGGGGAAAAAAAAACCCTGATTTGTCACATTTGTCAGTTTCCATGTATAAATCTTCCTCCCGTGGCTGATTTCAAGCCACAAATGGTTGTTTTGGGTAGTATTCCTAGAAATTTGACAACCAGCTCGCTAGGGCCGGTATGCAATCACTGCACGTCCTCCAGAAAGTCCTTCCTGAGCCCTCCTCCTGCCCCCTTTTCCAAGGTTGGGTAAGAACCACACCACCCATGCTTATCTTCTTCAAGGCAGAACCACATTGGGCTACTTAATCAGCGTTTGGCAGGCAGAATAGTGCCGCCACCAAACTTGTCCGTGTCCTAACCCCGGAATGTGTAAATATGCTCTGCTACGTTACTAATCAGTTGCCCTTCAGGTGGGGAGATTATCCTGAATTATCTGTGTGGGCAAATGTGATCACCACGGTCCTTATAACTCAAAAAGACAGGCAGGAGAATCAGAGTGACACAATGTGAGAAAGACTCTATCAGACTCCATGGAAGGGGCCACAAGCCAAGGATGTGGCAGCTTCTAGAAGCTGAAAGAGGCAAGAGAATGGATTCTCCCTTAGAGCCTCCAGCAAGGAATGCAGCCCTGCCAACACTTTGATTTTAGTGAGACTGAATTAGTGAGACCCATTTTGAATTATAAAGTAATAACTTTGTGTTAAGTAAACAAGTTTGTGGCAACTTGTTACTTTGTCCCTAGAAAACTAAGATGGTCCGTCTTTCTCTATAGGTCAGTGGTTCTTAATCTTGGCTGCACATTGGAATCATTAGGAATATATAAAAATTACAGTTGTTTGAGTTTCTCCAGGAGAGATTCTGATGTCATGATGGCCCAGGCATTGGGATTTTTTAAAGCAGGGGCAGAGGGAGTCTGGGGCTCCCGACTCCTTTGAGAATGAGTACTATAAAACCGTGCAAGAGCATCATCTAAGAGCTTGGTAGAAACGCAGGATTTCAGGCCCTCACTCAGATCTACAGAATCAAAACCTGCATTTTGCAAAGGTCCCTGGGTGGTCTGTATGCATGGCCAAATTTGAGGAGCCTTTCACTAGCTCCTGGGCACACCCAGCACAGTGCCTGGCACAGGGTAGGCACTAAGGAAATATTAAGTACATGGATAACTGATTTCTGAACAAACTGGAATGCTCGAATGCTAGAGGGAAAGAGAAATAAACCGATGGTTGCAGAAAGTTCTAAGATGATGGCTTTAAAATTTGTTCTTTGAAGTAGGGCAGCTTTTTATCTTTTAATTTATATTTTCTTTGAATATACAGGGTGGATAAAAGTGGCACCAACAGTTTCCCCTGCTCAGCCTCTCCTCTGGCCCCCGGGGCCCCTCCAAGGGTGCACCCCTGAATGTAGAGAATACAGCAGGACACTCTTTCTGGAAGAGAGGACAGGGAGGGCCTAGAAAACAAAGTGCTGGGTACAGGAGATCTGGAGTGAGAAAAGGAGGGGTGGGGGACCTACAGCAAGGGTCACTCCTGGGGGTGCTTGTATGGATAGAAAGCAGAACAAGTTCACTGGAGTCCAAGGTGACCAAATAGGGCCAGTGCAGAGGAGGCTGGGGTCAGGTCCAGAGGTGATTACTGGACAGGGAGAGGAAGCAGATGCAGAGTCCCAACATCCAGATGGCTTAGACAAGGCAAACGGGAACAGGCTGGCCTCAGCGCCCTCCATCTGCTGGTCTTTTCCATACATGTATCACTTGATTCCAGATTCAGAGTCCAGGAGAAGAGAGTCCTATCGGCCTAACTTGGGGTCCACGCCACCCTTAGCAGGAGGAGGACTGGTCACCCCCGTTTACAATCGTGTCAAAAATGTATCCAACAGGAAAGAAGAAATTCCCCCCCAAAAAAATCAAAGTGCTGATAGGAATGGGCAGTCAGAAACCAGCACCTGGCCGTTACGAGCAGGTAGGGTTATGCCTAGATAAGAAATTGAGGCGCAGGCTGGTTAGAAAGCTTGCCCCATGTTGGTGTAGGTAGCAAGTGCCAGCCCTGGAGTTGAGCCCAGGTGGTCTGACACAGACACTGGTGCACTCTGTGGGGCAACACGTGTGCTGAGAGTCTAGTGCCTGTGACTGAGGCACGTGGACAGGGCAAGACCAGCAGCAGTGCCGCTGCTGGGGCAGCTCAGGAGACCCTGGGCCCCTCTGCCCAGGACAGGATTGAGCTGAGCCTGCAGATGGGTGCTTGGAGGAGTCGCAGGGAGGAGCTGGGCTGGTTGGCACAAGACAGGGGACACAGTCCTTCCTCATCACCAGGTAACCCTGCTGATCCTAACCTGCAGGGCTCTGTGGCCCCTCTGCCCATTCTAAGCCCCTGTATTAGCCTGCCAGGGCCGCAGTAACAAAGTACCACGCAGGCTGGGTGGCGTAAACCACAGAAATGCGCTGTCTGGATGCTTAATGTCCAGAATCAAGGTGTGGGGAGGTCCCTTCTGGGGCCTGTGGGGACAGGATCTGTGCTGGGCCTCTCTCTTGGCTTGTGGGTGGCTGTTTTCTCTTTGTGTCTCCTCACATCCTCTTCCGTTTATACGTGGCTGTCTCTGAGTCTAAACTTTCCCTTTTAATAAAGTCAAGTCGTGTTTAATTAGGGCCTACCACAATGACCTCGTTTTAACTTGACTATCTTTATAAAAACCTTATCTTCAAGGAAGAGCACATTTTAAGATACTGGGGGTTAGAATTTCAGCATATGAATTTGGTGGGGGGGGTTAGACATAATTCAACCCATAACAACCCCCTTCTTGGTGCCAAGAGAAAATGACGGGCTGGTGGACATTCCTTCCTGACTCGGCAGAACTGGACATGGGCTGTGTCATTCCCAGAAGCTTTGGAGCATCTGCTGTGGACGTGGCTCTGAACCCCAGCCCTCACACAGCTCTCGGGCTGGTGAGGGAGGAAGACTTCCAAATGGACAATACGACAAGGCGTTAGGTGCCATGGTAGATGTGCTTTAGCATATTGGCTAAGAGCTCACAATCTGTGACCATATTGCTGAGTGTGAATTTTGGCCTTGCCACTTACAAGCTGTGTGACCTGGGACAAGTTTCCCAGGCTCTCTGTGCCTTTGTTTTCTCATTTATAAAATAGGCATAATAATAGTAACTACCTCATTGGTTGTTATAAGGATCCAATGAGTAAATATTGCTAAAAGTGCTTAGCAAGTGCTATACAGTATGAGTGTTTGTTAAATAAAACCATTAAAAGTGAACCCAGTTGCTAGGGAAACATAGAAAAGAGATGGGCCTTGCTCTTGTTAAACGGAGAAGTCAGTTCTGCAAGATTTGAATCCAAGTGCAGCTACCTGCCCTTACCAAGCGCATACCTGAGTTGCCCCACTTATGAGTCTGTGTTAAAAAATTAAGCTAAGACTGATTAGAAACCCAACCCCTTCTCTAACCCTGTCTCAATGCTACTCTCATCACCAAAATTTTTTTTTTATTAATAATCACCCACAGGCCTTCTATAGTCATCCGGTCATTGCTAGATAAACTGCAGTTTTAAAAAGTGTCCATGTCCAAAGACCCACGCCAGCGGGCACGGATAATTAAAGGCAACCTGATTCCTACAAATTGCAACTAGAGCCACCTTTGATGTGAGCCTCGAAAGCAAGCCCTAATGAGCTCTTTCGCTGACAGGTGGGGAAGAGGACCACAGACAGGAGTCAAAGGCGCTGCCTGCAAAATGGGGGGAACAGAAGGGGCAGATGCTATTTGAAAGACCTCTCTGAGGTCTTGAATCAGAAACCAAAACTGGGGGCTCACCTATGACCAAGCTATGCCCCGGTCCCCTGGTCCCATCGCAGGGCCATTGTTCCCTCTCTCTTCCCAAGTGGTTTGAGGAGTATCGATCTGATATCGAGATCTCTCGTTATTTCTTTTTCTCGGCTGGTTTGGAATTTGTTTCTTCACTGTGCTGGGAGTGACATTGAGGAGTAGGTTAATAAGGACAGTGGCCCCCCCAGGCCTCCACCCATTGTTTATGAGGAGTTTACACACTGAGCGAGGCCCCAGCCTGGGGGCTGTTTCCTCTAGAGATGTCACATGTACCACAGGCCCTAATGAGGCCGATGTGCAGTAAAGGAGAAAATTCGTGTCTCGCGGCGTGTTGTTATTGATGAATGCTTGCCTATCAACACACTGAGACTACAATAGAGCAGTCCATTAAGTGGCTTAGATTGGGAGGTGACCACACTCTGGAGTAAGAAGTGGGGATGGGGGGAAAGAGGAGTTTTCCTGGGAATCAAACTTGCCAACCCCTGGAATCTCCAAACATGCTGCTGGAGTTGCTGTCTCTGCATCCATCCCAGAGAGGAGCCGGCGACTCCCAGGCAGTGATGTGGAATTGCATGAAAGTAGGGATCCCCGAATGACTGGGCTCAGCACCCCTGCTCCCCTTTGCCTGCCAGCTGCCCCTGGGCCAGGAGCTGGCCTCCACCTGACGCCCCGACCTGCCAATGTTCCCTCTAGAGTGGATTCAGGCCTGGGGAAACTGCTGTGGTGGAAGAGGGGGAGAGGAGAGAGGAAGCCAGCTTCTGCAGTGTCACTGAAGGCCGCTGAGGGAAGCCGAGTGGTGGTATTAATAAAAGATCGCAGTGACTGGGAATAATATTGCCACTTCTGTTTATTGAGCCCTTACTCAGGGGTAGGCGCCGCGCTGTGTTCAGCACAGACCCCTGGGAATGTGGTTCCTCCTTTCCAGGATCCCAGCAGCAGGAGAGCTGGGGACCTCTGCCCATTAATTTTGTTCCAATACACATGCATTAGGGTGTTTTAATTTAGTCATCATAGCAACCCTAAGGGGTAGGATATATTATTCCCAATTTACACGAGGAAACTGAAACGGAGAGAAGTCAAGGGATTTGATGAACAGCTTGCAAATGGCAGAGCTTGGATCCAAATCCAGATGTGCCTGTCTCCAAAGCTGGTGTGCTCATGTCTCTCCCCGCAGATATTCATTAGGGGAGGCCTGAACATAAAGGCAGGGTCAGGTCACTGGTGAGACACATTTACAGGTGCATACCTGAGGCTTGGGTGCAGCTCAGCAACTTTCTCTACTGGCCCAGGAAGCTAATCATTATGGAAGTGTGTGAGAGCCATGCTATTGTACCTGTTCTATTCAAAAAGTAATTTCCCAAATTGGGTACTTAAGTATTATTGGCGACAAATTTTTTTCAACACCCCTCACCACTGTGTGTGACATATGCCCCAGTGGTTCTCAAAGGAAGTGGCACATAGGAGCGGTTTCCTGAGCCCCCACCCCACCGATCCTGAGCTAGTTGGTCTGGGATGGGCCTCAGAAACCTGAATTCTAAGCAGTTTCCCAGGGGATTCTGAAGCCAATTGGCCCACGGGCCCTGCGCCGAGGAACCCTGCCTAGAGTGTGCTGTGTCTTCTCCATCAAGGCCTGGGGTGGGGAGGGAAGGGCACTAGGGCTGGGGTCGTGAGTCCTGGGTTCTGAGCTAAGCCCAGCTGCTCCCCAGCTGTGTGGCTTTAGGCTGACCTCTCTGGGCCTCAGCAGCCTCCCAGGCCACGTGACTGGATGACCTCTGAGGCTCCCTGAGGCTCTAGGAGTGGACGCTCTTGAAGCAGGGCCCTGGCCTTCCCCATGGGGAGTGGAGTCTTGCTGTCTTAAAGGCAGAGAGGAGGGGACGGAGCCAGGGGAGAAGGGAGGGGAGAAGAGCATTAACAGACAGGTGTGGTTTTGCCAGCCTGTGAGAAAGGCCCGTGGACAGGGCTGCAGCCAAGGTGCTTCAGAGCAGTCCAGTCCCCTGGACCTGGTTTCCTGGAATTTGCGGCCCAGCCCGAGGAAGAGCTGACACATTGGGCTCCATCTCTTCTATAGACAGATTTCAGGTAAAAAGGTTCTAGACACAACAGGTGCTGGGAGGCAATTCTAGTGCAGGGCAAAGCACTTGGGTGAGAGTCAGAAAGTTTGGATTCTCCTTGCTCTGGTGCTAACCGTGCATGCCCTGTCCTCTACCTTTGGGTTTCAGGGCCACACCATAAAACAAGGGTCTGGGATAGACCTATATCCAAAGCCTCTTCTGGGCCTGTGATTTGATGATTCGGAGACATCATTCCCACCCTGCTGTACCCCACGTCTCGTGGAGCCTGTCCCAGTTGCCAGGCTGCTGCAGACAGCCCCACGTTGCTCCGCACATCAACGGTGAATGAAGAGTGACGGAGGGAGGAAGCTGTCACAAGCCTCAAATCTATACAAATAAAACATCTCAGCTCAGAATTGCCACTTGTACCTCTGCACATGCTCAAAATTAATGTGCCATTGCTACTCGACAGCCTGTTTTGAATCCCGCAGCAGAAATCACTTTGCTCCTGAAGCCACGTTAGGAGGGGGCAAAGCGCAGCACCAGCTGTGCCTGTGCGAGTGGCTTTGTGTTGGAGGCGAGATCGCCTGGTGCTGCCATTAATCTGAGCTGCAGAGAAACCAAGGGGACAGAGACAGTGGAGGAGAGAGGGAAGAGTGGGAAGGGGGCAGGAGGGCAGGAGCAGCCCTCCCCAGGCTCCTTAGCCAGCTGCGGAGGGGCTGGAGAGGACAGTGGGAGCTGTGTTGTGGCAGGTGCCCACATCCTGTCCTAGCCCTGACGGTGAGTCCCGCAGCTCCAGGAGCAAGAGCCACAGTGAAGCAGGGGATTGGGCCTGTCCACTTAGCATGGACCCAGCAAGCCTCGTGGGGAGGAAAAAGGCAGGTGCTAAGTGTGAGGGATCCAGAAATAAATAAGATCCCCATCCCTACCCACCCCCACCTGATTCCTGCCACTGGGAGCTGCCTGCGAGGCCTGGCTGGAGGAAGCGAAGCCCGAGGGAAGCCCAGGATAGAGAGGAGCAGTGCAGGCTGGTGGGCCTGACGTCAGGGATGGCTTTCTCTGCTCTCCCATTTTCCTGCTGCTGTCCTAATTCAGATCCCTATAAACCTTACCAGGACGTCATGATGAACTGACTCCTCACAGCCATGGGACCATGGTCTAACAGCAGGGTAAAAGAGATGGGGGCTGGGGCCGTGCTATGAGTTGATGGGACAGTGTCTCAAGGTCTTGCATTCACTCCAAGACCGCTTTTATTTTTATTTTTTAATTATAGTCTTAAGAGCAGTCTTGTTAACATACTAATTTATTTATTTATTTAGAGAGACAGAGTCTTGCTCCATCAGCCAGGCCGGAGGGCAGTGGCACGATCATAGCTCACTGCAGCCTAAAATTCCTGGTCTGAAGCGATCCTCCCGCCTCAGCCTCCCAAAGTGCTGGGAATCATGGAAAAGGCCCCATACTGAGGAGCTTTGCTGGGAAAGGGCACCACTCCTCTGCTCCCTCATTTTTTCTCCAACGAAC
>JAQIFY010004378.1:0-11806 GCA_028533085.1 Varecia variegata | reverse complement strand
TTTTTGATACAGAGTCTCGCTCTGTTGCCCAGACTAGAGTGCCGTGGCGTCAGCCTAGCTCACAGCAACCTCAAACTCCTGGGCTCAAGCAATCCTTCTGCCTCAGCCTCCCAAGTAGCTGGGACTACAGGCATGCACCACCATGCCCGACTACTTTTTTCTACGTATTTTTAGTTGTCCAGCTAATTTCTTTCTATTTTTGTAGTAGAGATGAGGTCTCCCTCTTGTTCAGGCAGGTCACGAACTCCTGAGCTCAAACGATCCACCCGCCTCGGCCTCCCAGAGTGCTAGGATTACAGGTGTGAGCCACTGTGCCTGGCCACAATTGTATTTTTGATATTACCTTACCATTTGAGATTTTCTGTCCAAATTCCCACGAATTCACTTATTTTTTTTATTAATATTTTCCAGAGCCTGAGATGTATAACTCAATTCACTCTGGACTCCAATCCTTTCCCTGTGAATTTTAAGATTAAGAATCGTCTCTCTCTGTGATGCTGTGTTTTTCTTTGTTCAAATATGATATGATCATAGACCTATTAAACTAGTAAATATATAAAAATACAGTCAAATTCACTGGTTATTAAATGCTAATTTTAAAAATAAACTCATTTTTTCCCAATTCCCCCAAGTGATAAATGTTTGATAATACATTTAATTGGGGTATAAGGCAACAAATACTCTTCCAAAATTCTGGAAAACTACAAATTAACTGCTTTTGTAGACATTGTCATTACAGAAACCGTCATACACCATTAGAGGACAACTATATTACCCATAGTTTTATTTATATATATAAATACATATATATATGTATATACCTACATACATTATATATAAAATATATATACATTTATTTTTATTATATATTTAAAATTAAAATTGAATGCAGAGCCTGCCAATGGAATTTGCAGCAAAGACATTTGAACAACCACAATTAGGAGATGTAGATGGCAAAAGAAACATTTTAGGCCTTTGGACAATACCTTGATGTGAGCACTTTTTGGCTGGCAGGATCAAACATGCCATTTTAAGACTATTCTTTCTTTTAATCACTGAAAATCTATTATGTGACTTTATTATGTAACAAGAATTGACATCTATCAGATATCTGGTCAGGTTGCCTTTGGCAGGTGCAACTTAGAAGCAATTGACCGGTACATATTTTTACCAAACACTTGTTACCTTCTCCACTTTCTAATGGGGCAGAATATACTCAGCAAAATTAGGTTAACAAAATTAAATCTGATGATTATTATATCTATAAATGGCTAACACATCACCAGAGACATTGGTTAATTTAACCAATATTTCCTGAACTTAAGTCCACTTAAAATGTCTATCAAAGAGTCAGAATGAGAATAAAAATACATTGAAAAAGCATTTGTCATTAGAGTTGAAAATTAAAACAACAACAGGTACACATCAATTAGAATGGCCAAAATCCATAACACTGACAACAACAAATGCTGGTAAGGATGTGGAGTAAAGGGAACCCTTATTTGTTGCTGGTGGGAATGCAAAATGGTACATCCACTTTGGAAAACAATTTGGTAGCTTCTTACAACACTAAACATACTCTTACCAGAAAATCTAGTACCTCTACTCCTTGATATTTACCCAAATGTGTTAAAAACATATGTCCACACAAAAACCTGCACATACATGCTTATAACAGCCTTATTCATAATTGTGAAAAACTTGAAGCAAACAAGATGTCCTTCAGTAGCTGAATGAATAACTTATTGTACATTGAATGGGATATTATATAATACTAAAAAAAAAATACGAGCTATCAAGCCATGAACAGACATGGAAGAGAATTAAATGCATATTACTTAGTGAAAGAAACCACATGAAAAATTACATACTATCTGATTCTAACTAAATGACATTCTTGAAATGGCCAAACTATGGAGAAGGAGAAAGAATCAGTGGTTGCCAGGAGTTAGATGGGTGGGAGGGATGGAGCATGGAGGATTTTTAGGGTAGTGAAACTGCTCTGTGATACTATAATGGAGTATACATGTTATTATACTGCTGTCAAATCCCTACAATGTACAACACTAAGAGTGAATGCAAACTAGTGTAAACTGGGGACTTTATATGATAATGATGTGTAAATGTGGGTTCATTGATTCTAAAAAAGCACTCTTGTGCGAAGGATGTTGATTGTGGGGAATGTTGTGTGTGTGTGTGTGTGTGTGTGTGTGTGTACGGGGAAGAGGGACAGGAGGTATGTGGGAACTCTGTACTTTCCCCTCAATTTTACTGTGAACTTACAACTTCTCTAAAAAATAAAGTTCATTAACTGAAAAAAATACATTGAGAATAGTTTAGTTTAAAACCTCAGAATATGTACATAACATACCCCGTCTTTACAAGAACAAGTTTTACTAACGAAGTCTTATGAGTTTGGTTTGTTTGTTTCTTGGCAATTACTTCTTCGATATGTGTGATAGTCCTTCACAGAATTTCTGCTATGGAAAATTCATAAATATCATGGTATTTAAGAAAGCATGATCAAAGAGAAATTCCTTTGATATGAGGCTCCTACATATTTCATAGTCAAAAGACTACACGATTAGTCAAGGCTAAGTTTATGTTCTACTCCCACTTTTTCTTAACTAAACAGGTCAACTTGAGCAAGGGTTTAAGGGTTTGTTTTTGTTTTTGTTTTCATTTTCTGAGAGCCTGTTTTTCACCTGTAAAATTAGTTAAAATTAAGAACGTCTAAGACCCTTCGTGCTAATCTAAACTATCTCTAAAAACTTCCCTGAAGGCCTTTGAACTGGTGCCAAAGAATATGACCACATGAAAAGAGTGTTGGTGCTCTGCTTCTATGGGTATTAGTTGGGATTCAAGTCAAACCAAACAGAAAATGCAGTAGAACACCACAACCAATATATTTTAACAAGTTTTTTGTTTGCTTTTATTTCTTTGTAATATATTGAATTAAAATTTAATGTAATACTGATCAATCAATCAACACTGAATTTTCATATTTAACTGAAGAAAGCATAGATTAAGAATTCAGTCTGGGCCAGGCACAGTGGCTCACACCTGTCATCCCAGCACTTTGGGACACGGAAGTGGGAGAATTGCTTGAGGGTAGGCATTTAAGACCAGCCTGGGCAGCATAGCAAGACACCCCCACCATCCCTACAAAAAAGAAAAAAATAAATTAAATAATTCCATCTCAAGGAGATGTTTAATGTCTTTTACCTTTATTGTGGCAATGGTATTAAGGGTGCTTTCATATGTCCAAACACATCAAATTGTGCACACTAAATATGTGTGGGTTTTTATATATCAATTATCCTTCAAAGACTTATGTTTTAAAAAAATCAGAGTCTCAGGAATATAGCATTTAGAAGAGTCCTTGTTCTTCCCAATACATCTGGGAACAGTATAGTTTTATTTAAATATCAAGTTGATATCTTTATACATTCACAGTCATAGTGGGATAAGGTTTGGCCCATAGATAAAGTGAAGTTGTAACATGAAATTTTATGTTAAAAAATTCATATCAATATTCTAGAAAACAATGCTTTATCCTAATAATTTTATGTGTTAGCAATGAGCATCAGGATTTCCTGGATAATTATTTCAAAATAAATGTACTTGTGAGCTTCTCCCCAAAGAGCCTGATTTAGTTTGCAGCTCCCCTGGTGATCGTGAGCTATTCCACCAATTGTGAAGATTGGCTTTTCCCATACAAATACCTTATGGCTGTAAATGGGTCTTTAATGTAAATTTTCTCATTGTTAGCTCCATTGAATGTCTTTCTATTAATTAACTATCTCAGGTTGTTAGAACATTTCTGTCTTTGTCCTGTCCTCCTCTTCTCAAAAAATTGTCTGCATAACAAAGTCCTCCTTACCATTAAATATCCAATCCAATTACTGTCTTTCTGTGAAGCCTTCCCTTAGTCTCTGGGAAGTGGTCTCCCTCATGCTCCAAAGTGCATTACTAATATTTCTGTCATACCATTGTGTGACAATGATCTGTTTATAGTATGCCTCATTCACTAGACTATCAGTTTATAGTGCAGTATTCAAGTATGTAAGCATATTACTAAACAGTAGCAATAAAAATTGCTTTATCAAATTGCTTAAAATAAACAGTGGTGGTGACATCCCAGTTGCAATAAGATCATAGCAATTCAATGTCATGACACTGTGATTTTCAGACAATATCAGCCTCATTTCCTTGTGTTGTCTTTTGACAGCAATAGCACTTAAAGGGCAATTTTAAGAAAACTCAGCTAATATTCTTGGCAGATATTTAACCTTATGAAAGGAAATCACTTACCCAGAGTTTCAGTACAGTATTTTCATTTCAGTGACATTTAAAATGGAAATGAGTCCATTTTCTTTTCAGATTTTTGAATATGCTTTAGTTGAAAAATTAAACACATTCAGTGAATTATTCAATGAGCACAAAATCAGAATATAATGGATTTTTAAAAAGCAGACTTTTTTTTTTAATGTGATTCTTGTATTTGATACATCCTATCATATACATTGATTATAACAGCAGGTACAATATACAATTTTGTGTTCAATAGAGTAATTATTTCTAATATATAATGAATTAACATGTAAGTTTATTGCTATATAAATATAAGATAATTTAGATAATTTCAGCACATATTCTGAGCCTTTAATCAACTGAGGAAAATAAGGAGTGATTTTTTTAAATGCCTTAAATTATAGAAAGGCATTGAAAACATAATGAAAATAGAACTAATTTCTTAAGTATTAGTAGTCACTTTTTATTAAAGATTTTAAAAATTGTTTCCTAATAAAGAATTGAAGAAGGAGGAATGAGTGTATTATTACTATACCTATGAGAACCTAATGGATTTAAAGTGAATGTGACAGGATTATCTTGGTTGTGCCTGTTTTTTTTTTTCCCCCCATGTCTTGGGATAACTCCCAATATTCTCAGAACATAATACTACGTCCAAATCTAAAAGCCTTTTGAATAATGTAGTCTCAGTAAGAGAGGAAAGAGGTACTTTGTACCCAGCCTAGCACACTTATCTTCTAAAAATAAAATATTTGTAAACATTTTTTCTTTTTTCATGGCTCCTCTTCCTGTGTTTCCTGTGTCATCCTTTCACTTACTGTTCATCACTTCTCCCATTAGTTTACAAAACAACCTGGTTTAAGCAACTGCCCAACATTTCCTATTACATTGCACTGAGCATTTATCAAACCAAAACGTAACCAGAATTGCCAATTGAAAGAAACAAAGAAAAACAATATAAAACTTAAGTTTTATATTATATTTTCTCACCTGTCTCATACGTGGCTGTGTAAATGAAGAGGCCCGGAATCAGGGGATTTTCTTCGAGATATGTATACATTACTGGCTTTAAAATAGCAACAGCAAAAGAGGCAAGGATAAAAGTGCTCACACATTTAAAGTCATGACACTGAAATGATATTTTTGGATTCACATGTGAATTAAGACTACACTACAATTGGGCTGGATCTTCATCTGGAAATTTGCTCTGAGCCATATTCCACCATGGCTCATTCTCCTGGCCATCTCTTATTAAACCAGCAATGGACACCTTTCCAAGTTGGTTCATCACCCTATGTCCCCAAATTTGCAATCAGGACCAATTCACCAGTTCACCTAGCTGAAATTATAACATGTAAGCTCAGTATCGTATCTTATAGGCAGGCTTACTTTGCCCTGTGGTCTGAGAAAGCAAAGAAAGGCCTTCTAGAAGTGGAAAATAATTGAAGAAAGGTAAATAGAAAAATAGGGAGAAAAGTTATAGAAAAAAAAGCCAAGGGATTTGGGAAGTGTTTGGTTTCGGTTTCTTCCTAAGTTCGCCTGCACTTCTGTTTTTGACTTTTGAGTTATTTTTAAGTTGATTCAGTAAATATTTTTAAAGTAATAAATAGCATGTAAAGTTTAAGGATTTCTGTATTTCTGGCTCTATTCAAGTCAAAATGGGCTACAACATCACAGATTTCTGTAGATACATATTACTATGCAAATGTATACATTTAGCCTAGTTCTCCAGGTAAAAGAATATAGAAAAAGAAAAGTAAGAAACATAATAAACTTTTCAATACATAGATTAGATGTGTTCTGGACAGGAGTAGAACAGAACAAGGGAGGAACTATGGAGATCTCTAAATTTTCTGTTCTCAAATTTTCTCCTTGTGTTCTCTGGTAGGTAATTAAGAAGTGAGTCAGTTAATTAACACACCAATTATGAACAGATGGATAATGTATAGGAGTCAAAATGCAAACATCATCCCTGCCTTGTGTGGAATCAGAAAACTCTTCAAAAATGTTACAAACACATGATGAAAAAGAGTTTATAATGATGATAAATGTAGCTTTTGAATTTTATTCTCTGTCATGCATTTTCTTCTTCAAATCCATTATTTGTTCTCATATAAGATGCCTGTGCATTAAGATTCATAGCCTTATAGTAATCAAAAAAGACTTATACTGGCATAAAAGTAGACACAGATCAATGGAACAGAATAGAGAACCCAGAAATGAAACCATATACCCACGACTCACTGACCTTTGGCAAAGCAGGCAAAAGCATACACTTGGGAAAAGATGCTCTATTCAATAAATGATGGCTGGGAAAATTAGATAGCCGCATTCAGGAGAATGAAAGTGGACCTCTATCTCTCACCATACAAAAAATTAACTCACGATGGATGGAGTAAAGACCTAAACATAAGACCTGACACCATAAAAATTCTAGTGAAAATGTACAAAAAACTTCTTGACATTGGCCTAGGCACAGAATTTATGTCTTAGACCCCAAAAGCAAATACAACAAAAACACAAATAAATAAGAGGGAATTAATTTAACTAAAAAGTGTCTACACAGCAAAAGAAATAACGAATAAAGTAAATAGACATCCTACAGAATGGGAGAAAATATTCACAAACTAGGTATCCAACAAAAGACTATTGTCCAAGGAACTCAAATAAATCAGTAAGTGGGGAAAAAAAAAGAAAGAAAAAGAAAAACAAACCCATTAAAAAGTTGGCAAACAATATGAACATTTTTTCAGAAGAAGATATATAAGTGACCAACAAGCACAGGAAAAAATGCTCAACATCACTAATCATCAAAGAAATGCAAGTGAAAACCAAAATGAGATAGCACCTTACTTCTGTCAGAATGGCTCTTATTAAAAAGTCAGAAAACAATAGATGTTGGTGTAGATATGGTGAAAAGAGAGCGCTTAAACACTGTTGGTGGTAATATAAATTAGTACAACCTCTATGGAAAACAGTGTGGATATTCCTCAAAGAACTAAAAGTAGACCTACCATTTGATCTAGCAATCCTAGTACTGCATGTCTGACCAAAGGAAAAGGAGTCATTATATCAAACAAACACAGGCACTCATATGTATATTGCAGCACAGTTCACAATTGCAAAGGCATGGAATCAACCTAAGAGGCTATCAACTCATAAGACAATAAAGAAAATGTGTGCATATTTATATACACACATGTTTATATACACACACTATGGAACACTATTCAGCCATAAAGAGGAAGGAAATAACATCTTTTGCAGCAACTTAGATGGAACTGAAAGCCATAATCCTAAGTGAAGTATCTCAGGAACAGTAAAACTAATACTGTATAAACTCACTTATAAATGGGATCTAAGTGATGTCTGTACATGGTCATGTGGAGTGGTGTAATGGGCTTTGGAGACTCAGAAGTGGGGAGGGTGAGAGGGCAGTGAGCAATCAAAAATTACCTATCTGATACAATGTATATTATTTGGGTGACAAGTACACTAAAAGCTCTGACTTCATCCATGCAATACATGCAATTCATCCATGTATTGAAAAACTACTTGTGCCCCATAAATCCATTGACGCACACACACACACACACACAAATCTCATAACCTTGAGGAGCTAGCAAGCCAAATGCCCAAGCAGATTTGATCACAAGAAACACAGATGATGATGATTTGATGAGGAGTTTGTGCACCCTGCTGTTATCTGCAATCTCTGCAGGACCTTTTGCCTTTCCCGTTGTGTAGTTTGACCAATGATGTTGGATGCTATGTTGAACAGTATAGTTTAATACTGGGTAATATACAACTTTTGATTTTTAATATTGAATCTTTTTTTTTGTCATGTCAGCAAAATAATTGATCACTTTCTATTTTTAGTTTCCAAAACAGTGTATTTCTGCTATGGTTTGGATATGATTTGTTTGGCCCTGCCAAGTCTCATGAGGAAATTTGATCCAAATTGTTGGAGGTAGAGCTTAGTGGGAGGTGTCTGGGTCATGGAAGCAGTGCATCCCTCATGAATGGCGTGGTGCAATTCTCTCCGTGGTGGGTTAGTTTTCTGTTCGTTCTCATGAGAGCTGCTTGTTAGAAAGAGTCTGGTACCTCCCCCTGTTTCTCTTGGTCCCTCTCTCACCATGTGATTTCTGAACACATTGCTCCCTTTCACCTTCCACCATGAGAGAGGAAGCAGCCTGAAACCTTTCCCCAAATCAGATGCTGGTGCCATGTTCATTGTTCAGCCTGCAGAACCGTGAACTAAATAAACCTCTTTTCTTTATAAATGACCCAGCCTCACGTGTACTTTTATAGCAACACAAACTGATTAAGACAAATTTCCATATAATAATTTACAATTATCTAACTGATTGCCATCTTCCATTACAGAGGAAAATTCTTAAATGCTTATCTACTGATGTATAAAATTACACTACTGTTATTATGTACATCAGTTCATTATTTTGTAAATATTCTATATAAAGGAGAAAGCAAAAATAAAATGACAAGAAGAAAATAATATATTGTACCTTACGAAAATGATGTTTCCATAAAGAAATGGGTTACATTCATAAAAATTAAATAAGTTTAAAGGCAATATAGAAAATTTCTATTCATATAGTTGCTTACTAAATCCTTAAGTGTACTGAACAAATTTGTAGTAGCATATATCCAAAAAAAAATGATTCTGTAGGCTAGAAAATAAATAATTTACAGATATAATAATTTTTTTAAAATTTTAAATGGAAATAATAAATAATAGAAATACCTCTCAAAACATTTATATTGAAAATATGTGATTAATTAATATGTAACTTACTCTATATTTTAATTTTCACTCGGATGGATCTACACTTGTCTCCTACAACATCATTGCCAAGCTTTGACTTTCTTTAACAGCAAAAAACATTCCATGAGGTGTAGAGTGCAAAAATGATTGTATTAGTTATCTCTTGCTATGGAACAATATTGCCACAAATTTAGAAACTTAAAATAGCGTAAAAAATTGCCGATCTATTATATCACACTTTTGCAGTTCAGGAGCCTGGGCTTTGGTTAGCTGACCTTTTTGTCTCAGAGTGTTCAACCTTCCATCAAGGTGTTGGTCAGGGCTACAGTATCATCTGAGGCCTGTCTAGGGAGAAATAAGACTTCAATCTCATGTGGTTGTTGGCAGAATTTAACTATTTGCAGGCTGTGAACAGAGAGCCTCAGTTTCTTGCTGGTTTTAGGCCAGAGGCTGCGGTCACCTCCTTGCGTTCTCAATGTAGCAGCACACAAAATAGTAGCTTGCTTTTTCCAGGCCAGCAAAGGAAAGAGTCTCTTTCTAATATGAGTGTTTCAGTTTTATGTAACATAATCATATACATGTAATTACATACATCCTGTCACCTTTGCCATATACAATTGGAAAGAAGCAGAAGTGATAACAAAGGTGTTAATACCAGGAGGCTGAAATCTTAGAGTCCAATTTAAAATCTGTCTCTCACAAACAACCTTGTTCTCCCAAAACTAACTGAAAATGTTATCTTCTCCTCAAGTTCCTCAACTCTTTTTCTTTGGCCCTTGGCTGGACCTATTCTGCAAACTTCTCATATGTTCCTGTGCATGCCTATATTGCTTGAGAGTGCACACAATGAATCTCTGAAACCACTTGCAACATGGCATGATTCCTAAGGATATTGTTGTAAAAATTTATTTATTTTTATTCCAGTTACTTTTTCAATGGATGGACACTAGAAAATATCTATGGAAACAGAATCAAAATATATTTAACATTTATTCCTTACCAGATATTATCTCAGAGACTTACACTTTTAAGTTAAAATGTTTTTTTCTCCAGTCTGAGAACAGATGTGAGCCATCTGTTTTTAATCAAAAATCCATATTAAATTACACCTTTAATTCTGGTGATAAGTAGGAAAAACATCTAAGTGTAATTTGACTTGTGTATATTGTTTCTCCATTAGGTTTATCCCCTTTTAGATATGTCAAAACCTCGTTATCTTGAATGCTGATGATGTAATGAAGAGATTAAGAATCTGTATATCATCTAAACCATGAAGAGGCACAGGAGAAAATCTGAATTACATAAGCATGTGCTGAGCATCATTAAGCAATTTGGTTCATTTAACATTATATGCCCATATGACTTTTCCATATTTTGAAGCAAGAATAAAATTTGAGATAATTTCTGAATTTATTATTCATTTATAGTACTTTATTCTATGTACTATCTCAAAAGTCTAGGCTTGAAAACCAGAATATTTTCATGTATCTAATCCACAAAATCTTTAAATACAGACTTGAGAGATAATGATTATGCATGATATGGAAAATTTTATATTCATTCTAGTTTTTAATGGGTAAATTCATAGCCATGGAGGAAAAATTTTTCCTAAATGATTGAAAGCTTTTCTGTCAATGTAGAATTTACCCTACATTTAAAGACAGGCTAGACTATTATAGAGCTTTTCCCCCCAAATATCTTCATCATTACAAGGGCATAATAGAGGGATATTTCTCTTCTTGCTCATTAGATGCGATGCCAGCACAGTTTGCAGTAGCACAATTCCAGGTTACACAAGGGATAAGAGAGTAGAAAAGAGATTAGTACAGCTGTGATGATCCTCCTTTTTGGCAGCTCCATATTTCCCTCTGGGGAAAATACTGTTGTCTCTTTGATGCCACCTCTATACTCTGACTTTTTGGAGATATCCCTAATCTATATCACAGCCCTGACCATGGTCCTAAACAGTCCCATCTTTTCAAATCACAAAGATTCATAGCAAGACTTTATCCATAATATATGCCAAACTAAATTGTATCAAAACCACATGTTTTTCTTTTGCTTTTATATTTTATATCATGTTAACAGCATGACATATTCCAAAAGGCTCAAAGCACAAGTTCTAGAGAAAAATATGTTAAAAGAGGTGCATTTGCATGATTGCAGCAGGTAGAACTGTAATAGTTTTGGATGTGTAGGTAGGCAGGAATCAGCCTCATTTTTTTTTTTTTTTTATGTTTTATCCGATATCAAGCAAAGCACTAAAAGAAATTCTACATGATGTGTTTGTCTCAACCAGACCAAGGGACACTGGGTAAGTTTCTTACCAAGGCCAGAAAACCAGGAGGATCTTGCACAACTTAGATATCAGGGCCCAAGGATCAGGCAGGCAGGAATACCTCTTTCCATTTGCATACGGGGAGTGGGGAAGTCACAGTGGTGTCAGTTATAGAATTGTTGCCTCCTGTTGCTGTCACATGCCGAGAAAAGTTATGCCAGACAATGAGTTTTCAGACACAGAGAAACAACAGACTTTCAAAACGCTTCCACTAAATGAACAAAGGTTACTAATACCTTGTCAAACCTGACTTCTGCTCCTGTCCGGTACAGAGAAGAGGGCTGAGGGTACTTCCAGAGAACTGAAGAGCACATACCTTACTGAAAGACAAGAAATAACACTATGTGTGAAAAAGAAAAAAAAAAAAA